>CM068374.1:422237670-422444416 GCA_034769895.1 Magicicada septendecula
TAAAAATTGTATGAAAACCAAACAAAAACTACAAAACGTATATTTACCCACTTAACTTAAGAAATAGAAAACAACAAATACGCCACGTAACTTATAGTTTTTATTTTAACGTGACTTCTTATGACTTCTAGAACAAACACAACAATAGGAAAGCAAATAAAATTACAAAAGTATGCATAATAAATGCAAAGAAAGACACAAAACAGGGACGCCAGCCTGCAGATAGTTTATAAGTATTTTTTAAAGTTTTCTGCCAATCCGAAGCAAAATTGATTACCATCATGGTAGCGTAGTTGTTTTAACGAGCGTTTACTACTCGAGTTAATACGGGCGTTAAGAAATCAACTGTTAAAAACTTTATTGCCAGTTAACAAACGCTCTGTTAGGAAGTTAACAATGTTTCGTGAAACAGAGAATATGTTATGTTATATTATGTCATCAGGCCAATCAGAAGCAATATAAAAATACAGCCGTGTAGATTCGTGTTTAACAAATGCTAACGGAATAAACACAACGTTGGGGGACGACCGTTAAACACTTGGTTAACAAACAGTCGTTTAGAGTGAAACTCATTAAAGCCCGTGAAACGGCGCTATTTTATGGTGTTGTATTTTACTTCTAACTGTTTTATTTGAAAGGTGATTCAACGAGTAAGAAGAAATGACCGAGTATTTACACACTTAAGTGTGGAGACTCGATTCTAGACCGATTCGATGAGATTGGACGAAGGTAGAGTTAGATTTCAATGGCAGCGTCAGCAAAGAAGAAATACCGTGTTTATCCATGTGGGTGTGGGGAATCAACGCAAGACCGATCCGACGAGACAGTATGAAGGTAGAGTGAGATTTCAAAGGCAGTGGCAGCAAAGAACGGAACCACTTCGTAAATACGAAATAAAACGTTAAAACCACGTAAACTGCACTGGGTGCACACAAGTCGTTGTTTTAACAGCTGTTGCCTGAAAACAAAAACAGAGTAGAGCGTATAGTGTTTGCTAGAGAGCGGCGAGCTAGGCCTGGCCGGGCCGCGGATATGGTATATTACAATTAAAGGCAATGAGACGAAATGGACCCCTCCGGGATGCTGGCTTCCGTTCTGGCAAAATTCCATAGGGTCAAGTGTAAGCCACACTCACGTACACGTATACAAACACAGACACAGACACAGACACACACACACACGCGCGCGCGCACATCTTCTCACGGCCGTGAGCCGACTCCCACAGGAACGGAGCACAAATAGCTCGCGGCTTTATTTTTATTTTATAATCTTACAGTATGATCCCGTTTTTCGTGGAATGAACACTTAACGGATAATTTATTGATTTTTAATAAATAAAACGATATAAAGTTGAGCGTCAATTGTCCGAAACAACCAAATATATGAACCCTCTGAAAAAGAAACATTCGTGAATACTATATAATTATTATTGTACGGGCGACATACATTGAACATCTTTCCCCATTAATCATTTTAATTTTGTGTTAATTATTAAATTTATATTGTGTTCATATTGCCAAAAGGAAAATAGATTGTTTATTGATCTTGTTTATGAGATACGTCAATACTTCTTGAGTTTACGGGCCGAAAATGAATTGACGATGGTTTTAGGAAGTGTAATGAATATTTATGTATGTATGTATATGTTTATACAAAGTTAATAAAAGGCCACCAGACGGAAAAGAAAAAGGTAAAATTTTTTTACTATTTATATACAATAATTTTTTTGTGTTCTGGGGTGGTAATAACTTGAGGACATCATTCAATAATAGAGGACAAATATGCCCGCGTTTATTTTCTGCTGTTTCAGCTTCGTTACTGTACTAGGAATACAATTTTTATACGAGCAGAAAGAAAACCTAACATTTTAACCATAGAAACTAAAATTTTGAACACACGTTCAATTGGGGGGGGGGGACTGGGTCATCCTTGCCGACATTGAATAATGTTGAAAAGGCTAAAGTACCTTAAATAAACGCTAATAAAGATGCCATCTTGAGATTCGATGCAATGGTAGTTTGGAAAAATAAGAAAAAACTTTAATAACAGCTAATTGACCATAAATAAAATGCTGTTAATAGAATAAATAAATGCTGTTTATGGTTCATTTAGAAATGTAATTCAGGCGCATGAATAGCAGGGCTTTTACCGTAAGAGAACCCTTATTGATATGAATAAGAAATCAGGAGATCCTTCTGATTTTAATGAGATCTGCGCGCTGTGAGTGTAAAAACTATGTACTTTAAATATTAAGGAAACCGTAATTACAATATATATATATATATATATATATATACCAACTTGATGTATATCAAACACTGTAGTAACTCCAGCCTACCACGTGTGCCCGACCATACAGTATATTGTATTAAAATTTTTGTAAGTACCCCTATTCGAGCATTCCCTCAACTAAATGTATAGTTTGGTACAAAGTAAGAAAACTGCATAACACTATAGAATAAAGAATTCTTTTGGTACCTTTGACTTTTCAGTCTTTTTGTTTTTAAGACCGGGAGTAGAAACGAAACAGTCAAAGTTTCACGGCTCTTCTCTCAAACATGCGCTGCACTAAAAGCATACTTCTGTTGATACAAATTTTAATAAATTGCGTTTTAATAACATTATCACAGTTTTGTTACACTTTCCACTTCACTTACAAATGCAAATGAAATCGAAACCGTTCTGTAAAGAACTAGCCTGTTTTATTTGTGTACTTGTGATACCACAAACATATATAGTCTTTTCCACTAATAGCTTTCCATTACCGTCTTCTTTCTTTCTTCCTTTCTCCCTTTATTTCTTTCTTCTTCTTCATCATATCATTTTTATTATTTTCCTCTTTCCTCTTTGTGGCCTGTTCCTGGTTCCGTAACATTAGCGATTCCTAGTCTACACACGTCTTCTTTCTCTTTATAGTAGTACAACGTTTTGGTATTCACTTCTTGTGAATTTTATCAAGATTCTTTTCTATTTGTGTATTGAATTTCATTGAAATTTTTATACCACTTAACAAAAGAAAAAAAGCGTTGCCATAGAAATATATATATATATATATATATATTGTTATATTATAAACAAAATGGCGGCTTCAAACGAACATCATTTAGTTTCGTTGCGTGTAGTTGCGTGTAAACGTAATCTCCAGCAACGTCTATGCACTTGTCCCATCTCTTTACAAGCTTTTTTATTCCCTCAGAAAAGAAATCTTTACCTTGATGTCGAAGCCAATTTTGGACTTTTTCCTTCACTTCTTCATTGCTGTTAAACTTGACACCACGCAAATTCTCCTTGAGTGGGCCAAACAAGAAAAAGTCAGATGGGGCAAGGTCAGGGCTATAAGGGGGATGAGACAGGATCTCCCAACCTACTTTTTTATTGTTTCGAGCGTCAGTTTTGCCGTGTGTGGGGGGTTATAGTGGTTCCAAATCCAAAAATCTTATAACAGAACGCTGTTCTTCGAAAGTACTGTCCTCAAGAGGACACGCCATCGTAAATAAAACTATTGCTTATGTTTATGCAATATATTATTGAACAGCTGATCAAAATTCACAACGACGTTGCCAGGTAACACTCCTGAAAGTTTCAATCAGCTGCTACAATTAATTTCTTTTCTACAACTGTTTGTCTGTTTACTTATTGAATGACCCTCGTAGCTGTCATAAACACACAGTCTCTTCTCTTCTCTGTTTCCCTATCAGAATTGCGTTTTAATTCTAGTTTCTACACCGTCTGTTTTCAATAAAAAGTTCTTCTACTTTTGGAACGTCATTTAAAAACTAAGTTCATAATATAACAATACGTTACAGAAATTGCTCTTATCAGAAATTATTCATTGCGAAATTTGAAGTAATTTAACGGTAACTGTAGCAAATGATAGTATGCACAGAATATATTTTTTACTAAAACAACAACTGCCAGACCAATAAAGTATTTTATTGTAGACTATGTTAAAGTAAAGAAGTAAGGCCAGAATTAGTGTGTATTGGTATCATAGTTCACAGGATGAACCAAGTAAATTCTAAAAAAATGACTAACAATTACTTATGTTGTAAAGTTAATATTGGTCTTCGTTGACATAATGGTAAAAAGGAAGTTGTGTACGGAATAAAATAAAACTATCTTAAGCTCATTTTGATCTTCTAAAATTTTGGTTGCGCTTGAGGGAAAAAATGAGGGCTGAATAATTCGTTTTTCTGTTAGTCGCTCCGGAAAAATGCTACTATTCATTTTCAGTAGTATCATGCAAAAAAGTTGTTGAATTTCCGGCTAGGTTTTCTTAAGGCCAAATACTTATTCACTTAGCGACTCACATATATTTCAGAAATGTTTTAAATTGTAAACTTACTTCGCAAAAAACGGTCCAACATCATATGTAAATAGATTGAAATATTTCTATTACAAATAACAATAAAACAGGAAATTACAAAAAAAAAGTTCTCTTTGAGATGGCGAGTGAATAGTACAGGTGACAGTAAACTAAAAAGTGAAAATAGACGGCAAATAGACGAGGTAATTTAAATAACAGAATACAAAATTCTAAGAAAAGAAGGAAAGCTTACATAGAAAAAGACGGGAGACTTGTTTCTGAAACAGACGAACTATGTAAACAAAATTTTGTTTAAAATTCTAATGTGACACTGTTGGAAAATTATTTATGGCGTTATTATTTGTTATTCAGTATGGTTGTTTTTATAAGCACAGGTTGCCCTCAAAAACGCAATATATATTCCCGTGTTAACAATATCTTGTAAGAGCACACACACACAATTTTCGTTAAAATAAAAATGCACATGAAGTTGGGAATCTAATCTAAAATTATGCTTACTTTCACGCGACACACCAAATGACATTAAAATACAAACAGTAAATGAAACCAACAAATACTGCTTTGTAATGTTGAACAAGAATTTATTGATATGCAAAAACTATAATTTTGCAAACATTGGATTTTCACTGAAGATTTTATTTTCACTGTAGATTTTCCTTCACTGTTATACTCTTCACTGAAAATTTTTCGTTACTTTCAATTTTTCAATTAGAGAATTTCACGTTAAATTTTGCGTAACGTATAATTTCACTTGTACTTAATTTGTTCTCTTTTGTTTTCATTTACTCTTCGTAACAAGTAATTTTCGTTTTCCGTTTCGTGTATTCTTCTCCTGATGTTTTCAGTATCTTGTTTTATGGTTTTGTTAATTTTGCTAATTTTTCTATTCCTATCAGAGATGTCTTCTGCTGTTTTTGTTTCGTCATTGTATTTAGAAACATAAGCAAAGGCGCCGGCACCGGCGCACAACTGAAAAAGAAACATAAGAATATTAAAAATAAGAATAAATTAATGAGTTTGAGCCAAAATAGTGTGTGAATGCGAGAAATCAATTTAAAAACTTAAGACATTCCTATTAACTTAACGAATCGTTTCACATTTTGTGGAGCATTACAAATTTACAAATTGATCGCAATTAAGTTTACTCTTATAAAGCGCAATTAAATTAAATACTAGTGTAAATGGTTGAAGTAAGATAGGAATTGTCATTACTAAAGTACTCACCGCGCCGGCCACCGCCAAGATTGTTAAGGTAGGTAACGAATTCCAGCATGCCATTTTTGTGTATATTTCATACGAGCCTTTTTGTTAGATAAAGTAAAAATTATTTCTGTAGAAACTGCTTCATTATTGTCAATGACGTAACAAAACTGTAAATAAATCACATAATACATTTCTACCAAGTTTCTTTCGTATACGTTTATATTTCATAACATTTTTGTATAGTCCATAAAAACACATTAATGAATGAGTAACTGTGTAATAGAACTACGAAGCGCTAATTTACGTATTTTGTCAGCTGTAATTTACAATTATACAAGTTGTCTGCTGTTTGTATAAAATCAGCGCGTTACCATCCTTCAAACAGATCTAACTGTATAAGTGCAATGATAGTTTGAATAGAAATGTCACTCTATACTTGTTTATATATTTTATTTACCAAGAAGGAATTCAGGATTAGCTAAGAAATTTAAAACCGTAGAATTTTCACACAGCCATACTTAAGACAAAAAGAGAATTTACAAAGACATATCCGTCAGACGTACACTTTCCTTACTTTCCTCTTACTGGCTCAACAGACGTACACAGAATCGTAAATTTGAACTAATCCTCTACTAAAAGCGGAACTGCTGGTTTCAGTGATCTCAGCTGTGTAAACTTTCAGTTTTTCTATAATAATATACAATCACTGTTAATGTCAGCTGTTTTTAAATCTAAAATATAAAAACGTTGAGTACTATATTATTCCTACTAAAAAAAATTAAAATAAACTATCAAGTGTCTGAAATTAATTACCAGAGACCTGCTCGAGACACTTAGTTTGTTAGTTACTGGAACACAAAAGTTTTCAAACAAAAGCAGAATGAGTGGGACCTATCGTCAGCGAGAACTTTGAACTCACAGTAAGTGTCCATGAGAACTCATATGCCAGCAGGTTTGAGTTTACGCTCGCCTTACTTACCGGTACCTTCTTATCATCTAATCATCAACTGATATAGACATAAAAGGAAACATCCAAAAGTGAGGAAAAAGATTGATAAATACGAATATACAGAAGAACCTGACGTGAGTTAATGAAAAGAATAAAGAAGAACATTTTTAGAAGAAGAGGGTCAAGAAGAAAAATTCCAAATTCCTGGAGATTTTGAAAGCGAAGCAACAAGTACCTGCCTGGAAGTGTCGTGCTTGCAACCAGGGCAGCAACAGTAATGTTGGAGAAATATTACGGTGTTCTAAATTACTAAAATTAAATTTTAAAAAGGGTTATATATCTACTACGTAATCCCTGACCGTGAAGAAGGAAACCTCTTTTCCCCACAGAAGCATGCACAACTTTCTATCAGTATGTTCTCAGTGCCTTCTTATGTTTTATGCTTTATTTTAGCCGATTATATTGCTTATTATTCATAAAAATTCATGAGTAACGTTATGCTTGCCATATGTTATGCATGCTAACTCCGCTGACTGTAGGTAGTTAAATGTTCAATTTCTAGTTAAGTGGAATCTGAGTTACAATTTAGGATTTACAGATTTAAAATATAAAACTGACGTAATAAAGCGTTGAAAAGACGATTGCTAATAACTACTTACAAAGAAGCACTGCAGTATTAAAGCTAATAAGAACTGTTGCCTCGATATCTTAAGTGGAAGAGGTTGAATATGTATCAAAAACAGGCTGGGTTATTATTTCCAAATGATGAATCTCCTGTACTTTTAGTCGGTAGAGATAAATTCCTTTTTTAGTGGGAAACCATCCATTCTCGTGTGATATTATACGAGAGTAGGATCATGATTTCACAAAAAATAGATTTCCTAAAGAGAGCAAAACCGAATAATATGTTTATAATCAGAAGGAATAAATATTGTTGAGGGTTTGTCTATTCATGTTAGGTAATTATGAAAAAAACATTTAATTGGGTTTTTCGAATATTCAGACATATTGATTTTCAGACAACGGTGGACAGACAGATGGTAAGTTATTTAAAACCCGCTATCATAGTACCCTATGTCTTTAAGCATTAATTTTTTCCTTTCTTTGGTACGACACATCGTAGCATTCAAGGAGTCTTCGAGGTGGTGGACCGTTTTGAGGTAAGAAATTTGATGTGAAGCACCCGCCAGCGTCAGTACTAAAATGTTAAAGTTATTCTGTTCATAGTGAACATTTTGGTAAGGCGACTACGGACAGTGTAGTCTTGTGACATAATTTTGTCCATTTTCTATAGCGTGATTGATCTTATTTTATAAACATTGTCGATGTATGGTTATCAAAGAAACTGTAACACGTAAGTAAACTGTCAGAAAGCTAAACTTAGTAGACATACAAATTTTGTTCAATTGTAGTGATAGATAATATAAAAAAAAATTTTAATCCTTCAGAAATTATCAGTATTGGTTTCACGTAATTACAAGTAAAATTTACTAATTCATGAATATATTAGATAATACGTACATATTCTAAATTAGGTAATCACATATTCTAAATTAGGTAATACGTACATATTCTAAATTAGGTAATCACATATTCTGTGATTGCGTGTAACACGAACGTACCATATGATGCAAGCGTGCTTGTTATCGATATAAACATGATGATGTCCAACAAATTGGATGAACAGTAATAAATAAACCTTTGCTAACAATACAGCTACATACTAACCGCATGCTACCAACGTCTTGTATGAAATACAGTACCAGACGACATGTGTGTGTATCATTCCTGACATGACTGCGTTTCTGTTTCATGGCTATGCAACTGACCCTGCTGTAATATGTAAAGCGATATTAAGTCGTCTTCAGGGAATAAGGTGTGACCGCTGTCTTGTCAAGCTTCACCGGCATGCGATTTGCAACTGACCATTTGCATGTTATAACGTGTCTATCTTGCTCGTTATAATACTTACAACTGGAGAGTGTCTACTCACCTGTTCAGATGTTCGAATTCGTATTTTCTGCCTCAAAATAGGGTTGCCAACTCTTCTTGGTAAACCAGAAATGTAAGGTTTTTTTAATGATAAGAGAATACTCAATTTTTTAAAGAAAAGTTAAATAAAATCAAACGTACAGTTAAATGCTTCTATTATGTTTTATTAACAGTTATTAATTGGTTTATTTTACTACAAATTCTTCCAAATTATATATTTTAATTTTGCGCCGGCATGTTTAATTATTAGCTGTTGGCTATTCTGACCAGCCGCTGCTTATTGGTGTTGATATTTCGTTTTATTTATATCTCAGGTCGAAGTTCTCGGGACTACAGAAAATGTTGTCAAATGGACTAATAAAAGTACAAAATTTTACAAATACCATATAAATAACATATAAATTGTGATACCCTTATAATTACAGTGGTAAACTATAGCTACTGGATTTAGCGTTTGGAAGTTATGTGAGTTTATTAAATTTTTACGGTAAAAATATATTCACTTAATGAATCAATATTAGATCGAGGATTATTCTTCAATTTGAGGTGTTCATTTAATCAAAGAAAGTTCAAGTGTCTGTTAAAAAAGTGACAAATAGTGTTCAAGGTGTATTTTCACTTATTGTGTTTGTTTTCTTTTGTCACTGTTAAGGTCGTATTTTAAAATATACTTAGCAGTCCTCTATCTCTTCTATCCGGGTAGTATTTCTCACGAATGCTGCTGTTTGCCCTTTTTTCGTTAATTCCGTTCTTATATTTTCTTAGGTATTTAGTTTAGGTGTTCATTTTTCATCATTCATCCTTGTTGAAGATTCCGTCATTCATTTATAGGTTTTAGGTATTTTCTTCCTTCCAATGGTTCGTAGTCAGTCACTTGGGATTCCTCAGCAATTCCTCATGGATTATTTAATTTCTTCTAGTGATTTTTATTTCATGTGAGTGTTAATATTATTTCTGTAATGTAGTTTATTATTTTCTTCATTAATTTTTATAGATTTTATTTAGTCAATTCTTTTCTTTACTCATTGTGGTTTAATACGTCTGCACTCATCAAGAGCTAATAATGGAATCATGCAATTTATTTACTGGTTACCATAGTTGCTAGCTTCCAAACACTAATTCTCATTGGTTGATAATTTACAACATTGTTATATAAAACTAACATTTTTCTATACAAAATTACTAAAAATCTTTAAATTATTATAACTCCTTTACGAGTATACTAGCTGTAATCCTAAATATAATAACACCATT
Source organism: Magicicada septendecula (assembly GCA_034769895.1). Lineage (NCBI taxonomy): Eukaryota > Metazoa > Arthropoda > Insecta > Hemiptera > Cicadidae > Magicicada > Magicicada septendecula. The sequence continues at coordinate 422,247,396 of CM068374.1, forward strand.
AGTTTGCTTTTTGTTTACAAATTATTTTGATATCCCATAAGGCTACCTTTTTTCAAATTATAACTGATTCATACATTTTCCATTTGGTTTTCTTTTGTAAATTAACTTTAAACTAATTATTTTCTATCCAGTTTTGTGTCCTACACTATTATTATGAAACCTAACTGGATTATATACTTTATTTTATCAATTGTTATTGTTTTGTCTTAAATTTTACAAAATTCTGGTTACCAGTTGTAGGCCTAATTGCCTAGAGTTCATAATTCACCTCACCTATACTCATTACAACTGTTCATGTCAATTTTGTTAATTTTAAGTGCTTCTAAACATAATTACTGTAATAACCTAAACTAAACTTATAACATTTGATTATTTTTAATCATCATATAATATAACACAATTCCTTAACAAACCTTTTAGGCCAATACCAGTATCTAAGGTTTTACATGTATTTTAAACGGTTCTGTTAAATGTAATATTCAACATAATAACATTTGGGGTTAATTAAAACCAAAACAAAATATAATAAAATGAACAGTAGGCGTGTACTAGTATTCCCTTATAGAACACAGTGTCTAACTCCCTTTGCCTGTTTTCAGCATAACAGATTAGTCTTTTACTATTATTTTTAATAGTGGTTAATATAAATTTATAAACATAATTCATTGTAATAAAACAATGGACTACTTACCATCCTTATTATATACTAGAACACTTCCTTAAAATAATGAAAAACAATTATCAGTGGTTTGCTTCTAACAAACATTGTTATATCAAATACAAACATTTTCTGATTTCCTTAAAACTATGCCAATGTCTACTTATAATTATCCCTTATAATTTATACAGTTTATTTATTATATTTGGGTCCAGTTATTACTTATTGGCTATTATCACAAGTTCTTTCTTTATTCCCAACTATACTTCACTTTATTACCTAGTGTTTTTATGTAGTTCATTGATTAACACTGGGTCCTATCATGGTTCATTATTTATTATTATCTTTCTTACTTACTTATCACTTTTTTGTTCACCTTCTAACATTGTATTTTATATTTCATGTATTTATTATCACTGGGTCCTATCAAGGTTCATTAATTATCACCACTTTCCTACTTAATTATTGCTATTTTAGTTTATTTTATAATATTGTCTTTTGATAGTTTATTTATCAACACTATTTCTATATATTATCATTATATTTGTCCTTACATTTCATTTTCCTTTTACATTTCCTACTGTTTACGTTCTATTTATTTCCCTACTTAATTTTGGTACTTTTATATATATATATAATTCTTATTGACAATGGGGTATTTTTATATTAGGACTTTAACTATTTTTTCTGGATCACCTTTTCCAATCTATTGGGTCTCGTCATCGTCATTGTCCTTGTCTACGTCTTAATTCAGTTAGTGGTGTTGTTCTATCATTTCTATTTATTAATTTTTATTATACAGCTTTTCTTCACTTATTGATACTTGTAAACCTTGTGCTACCGTAGGTCACGTTACATAATGCTTCGCCACCAAAATTGATTATTTCTAAAAATAATGTGGTTGTTTTTACTGAAATCATCAATTAAATTATCTTCTGATTTGCATCTTATTATAGAATGTTGTTATTATTGTTGACCTTATCAATTAGATTTTCTTCTGTTTTACATTTATTTATTTCATATTTCATGATCCTTGATATGATATTCTTTTCTACTTTTATTTTCTTATGAGTGTTATATCCCTCGAAGGTTTTGCTTCCCTAATTATTCTCCTTCTATTCATATAAATTGGCACTAGTCAGAGGGCACTTGTGGCTCTATTACTCCGCTGTCCATAATATATCTATTCTGAGTTCAAAGGTCATACCATCTGCTCAATAAAAATTGATTGCTGGAACTTATTTCAACATACAATCACCATCTAATAATAATAATAAATAGTCTATTTGCAACTAATATAATATAAAAATATAACTAAAAACACTCTAGGGATTATTTACTCTGTTGTTATTCAGATCAAATGATTTTTTTCTTCTTATTGATTTATTCAGATGTTCTTTCTCTGTACATGTGGCGATGTTCTTGACATATATATTCTGTAGTATTTTCTATCTTCCTCCTTACAATAGTTGTTTTCCATGTCCTTCCTTCCTTTATCATTTACAATTAAAAATCTAGCTTGTAGCTGTATCAATGGTTATTAATTCAATTATTCTCATTTTAATGATAGTAAGTTAGTTGTTCATTGTCCTTCTTATTTGATTGTCTTGTCTTATTATTTTACTGTTAATTGTCTCGTTTGTTCTCCTTTCGTAGTTAAAAAAAATGTTATTTTTCACCGTTATTCCCTTCAAAACTGGGTTATATAAATATTTTATGTAAACTGTCCTCATTTACCTTAACTTTTGTAGTTTATCTCAGTTTTTACTATTCTTTATTAATGTTCTCTTTTAAAATTACTTTGTTCTAAAGAAGTGGTGTACTTTGTCCTTACTTTGTTTTTTCTTCAAAATTATTTTACTTTAAACATTTGGTGTAAGGTGTTCTTACTTCTTTTTAGAATTTTGATAATTTTAAATTGCCCTTAGGTGCCGTCCATATATTATGTCACCACAAAATTCGGCAGTTTGGACCCCCTCCCCACCCATTGTCACCATTTGTCACACTCGGCGAATCCCCCCCCCATAATATTACATCACCACGGTGGGTCAGACACCCCCCCTTATTTTCCCTTCTTTGTTGGAAGTCGGCGATCTTCAATGAAAAATTACGTACCAGCAATTATAAGTTATTTCTTTATTACAACTACTTTTAAACACATTAAATTAAATTAAGTACCGTATTTAATTAAATTAAAACTATTAAACAAATTAAATAGTTATGAAATTTAAATATTATAAATTAAAACACTTTTAAAACAAATTAAATACAACAAAATCCACATAGGCGGATTAGACTATAAGTCGTACGTTTTTACTTTTTTACTCGGTGTCGTCTTGTCACGGTTGCTTGCACCATTCCACTAGTGACGGGATGATGCTAACGCTGTCATTTTCTCCATCACTGGCTCCTTCGTCAAGCAGAGGCGGAAGTGGGACCGATGAAGAGTCCACGTCGTCTTCATCCAGCCAGTTCTGGTGCTCTACACCTGTTGTTTTGTCGTAGAACGACGCGAGTAGCTCTTTTGCTCGTCGCGCTACTACTCGCGTTGGTCTCACCTAGTTACATTGAGAGATAAAAACGAAAAGTCATTATAATATAACATTATAGAATATTACGAACATTTTTACAGGTTTTTATGGACTGTTACGACATACCTTTTCAACAGATGGAGCGTTGCCGGCATCTTTATGCACTTTCGAGAGGTGTAGTTTTGCGGTTTTTTGAGACGCGTGGTACAGGCCGCATACTCGACAGGTCCTCGAAGACAAGTGAGGTTTGACCGAAGGGCAATTAAGATCATAGGGTATGTGCTTAAATTGCCTTGATGATGGCTTGAGGCTTGCAGTATGCCGGAGCAACAGCGGTGCGAATTTGTCACCCTCTGCATGCACAAAAAAAGAGGAAACAAAAACATTAAAAATTGAAAAAGTTGTACACAAAGATTTTTTTAAATTTTCTTCTTATGCAAAATATTTGAGTTCAGAGGAATTTTCAATAGTAATTACCTTTGCCTGTTGCTGCATCGGTGACCTGCAATCCGTCTGCTGTCTGGATTAACCCGTATGGCGGTGGTAGAATTCCGTCCGGCAGAATACACCGAAGGCTGCTCCTTGACTTTCCGCAGGATTCTTAAGAATTTTTCTCTGGCAGTTGGTAGAACACTAGTTCCGACTTCTCCCACTAGGTGCCTTCACTAGACACCATTTTGTATCAGTTGCCCTAGCAGCATTGTTGTGGAAACATTAGCGCGGTCAGTGTGACTATTTTTTGTAAGCGCTGTTTCACGTTTTCGGCGATTTTAAATTAATTTAATGGCAGACATTAAATACCAACGTGCTAACATCAGGTTCTGTTTCCTGTTAGGGAAATCAGCAGCAGAAACTGTCGCAATTCTTCGGATGGCTTATGGGGAGGAAGCTTTGAGCCAGGCAAGGATTTTGAGCTGACAAGAAAGTACACGCGGAACGAATTTTGCTGCAACACATTTCATCTTCAGATCTTCAGTCAAAATTCGTTGGCGTGAACTCCAGGATATTCCAGTCATTTTCTCCAATTCATCGATTGTTCTACGATGAGCAAACATGATCGCAACACAGATTTTTTCAATGTTTTCCTCCGTTTTGGAAGTTGAGGGACGTCCCGGTCGTGGTTCGTCTTCAATTGACATTTGACCACTTTTAAAACAAGAAAACCACTCGTAAATCCTTGCCTGGCTCAAAGCTTCCTCCCCATAAACCGTCCGAAGCATTGCAACAGTTTCTGCTGCTGATTTCCCTAACAGGAAACAGAACCTGATGTTAGCACGTTGGTATTTAATGTCTGCCATTAAATTAATTTAAAAATCGCCGAAAACTTGAAACAGCGCTTACAAAAAATAGTCACACTGACCGTGCTAATGTTTCCACAACAATGCCACTAAGGCAACTGATACAAAATGGTGTATAGTGAAGGCACCTAGCGGGAGAAGTCGGAACTAGCGTTCTACCAACTGCCGGAGAAAAATTCTCGTTACTTTTGGGTCCCCCCTCGTATATCTACAATATTACATAAATTATATTAGTAAGTATTATAAGTAGAAAAGAATGGCCCTAGTTTTCCATAAAAATGACAATACACCAAATATTTGATAGTATCATTATGTCCCGTCCTCCCTCAACGGGGCCGGTGATGCCATGATGGATAGGAGACATTGGAGAAGATTGGTGTTGGAAGCCAGGGCTTACGTCGGGCTGTAGTGCTAAAGAAAAAGAAGAAGCTTTCCACACCCATTTCTGCAACTACTTGTTCAAGCAAATATTTCTTGGCCTTCCCTTTTAATGTGTCCCACTGTCACCATACATTATTGTGGGTAATTAAGGAGTGTAAACATCAATCCTTTTGTTGAGCTTTTGCACTGACCAGTTTTCTTAAAATTTGGCATGCATGCCCACTCTTTTACTCAACAGACCTTTACTCTTTTTTGAGACTTGATCCCCTTAAAACTAAGGAGGTGATAAATGTGGAAAACAGCAAAATCCACAAGGAGCATCAATTTGAAAGAAATTCTAATGAAAATCAAAGTACAGGCTCCATTTGAAAGAAAACATTCACTTTACAACACTAGGTTCCAAAAAATAGCTCAAATTTTTAATAAAGTCACACATTCCATGTGGGTATCAAATTGAAGGATATATAACGAATATCTAAATGCTGTGTAAAGTCTTGGGAATTTCAACATTTTAGGACACCAAGGCCCAAAAAAAAAGGATAGAAAATTGTAAAAATCCAGCCAGGTGCCAGACGAAAGAGAATTTTAACCAGATCCAAATATAGTTACCATGAAAATTTTTTACTTTAGAGCACTGTGGGCCAAAAATGGATATCTAAGTTTAAAAAAAGTAAAAGTCTACGTGATGGATCAAATTAAGAGGAACTATTTAAAAAAAAATACAAATTCTAGCTTTCATAATTTGATAGAATTAATATGTCACCTAACAATGAAAAGTTTTGACTGCCTTGAAAAATCTGTAAGCTTTATGTTATCAGTTATTTGTATTTCTATCAGATTTAGGCCAATAGATATATATGGAATTATATGGAAACTTGAAAGCCAGGACTAATTTATTCATTATTTAGGCATTATGATTATAAATTTAAGTAAGAAACAAATGCAGTTGTTTGGAATTTTTAGTGTTCATTATGTGATTGCTTTACAATTGTTATTTCATGAAAAAAATGGTACAGTAATTAGGATTCTTGTAATTCCTCTGATGAATGGAAAATTATTTAATACTGAAATTATGTAAATAATAAATGTATTTCATTTTAAACAGTAAGCAGTCCAGGGGGGCTTATTTAGTAGATACAACAGGTTTTTATTTATTAACACCTATAATTCACAGTTTTATAAAATATTATTATATGTAAATATTAGTTTTTTAACTGGCCTTTTTTTCCCATTATTATGTTTCCATACAAGCAGACTAGGGAAACCACTTAACATTTTCATGTTCTTATTCTATGTTCCTTAAGGATTTCATACATTTGTTATTTTTGCTGTGTTCATACGTCAATATCTTTTGAGATGGTGGAAAACATCCAGCAGAAGACACAGTTCAACACAGTCAGATCCAATACAGCTCCAACACACCTGCCCTGCGTTTGTTGGTTTTATATAAAACAGGGTGAATATGGCATTTCATAAGCACTCCCACTGTTTTAAAAGTCCTGCAATAATATAGCTTTATTTTAATTTTATTTTTTCAATTTATTGCAGATTTGTGATCTGTTCGACTAAGCGAACACTGAAAAATTGTCTGGCAACACACATACAGGATTATGAAGAGCTGACCATTGACAGCTCTTCTCGTTTTTGTTAACAGATTAAACAGATACACAAATTACAAAACTAAATGACAAAAACATCTAAACAAATGAACAAAAATCACTTCCACTTACTGCTGGCATGATACAGTAAGTTCTAAACAATAAGTTCTAAATGCTAAACACTGGGCCTATAAGGTACATTATACTGGTTGACATTAACACTTAATGTTGACATGAATACAAAACATACAGATATTACAGAACAGATATCACAGACATTACAATACAGATAATAATACAGCGAATACGTTATTAGCTAAACCTGAATGGTAAGTCTAACAGTTAGTGCCTTTTTAGTCTATAAATATCTTCACAAATATTATCTAACAAATTAATTGACAGGTGGTTTGGATGCTTTTCTAATTTAGAGATGTGAGTTCTGCAGAGGCGCATGATTTCTTCTCTCACAGTTGGAACTTTGAGGTCGCGGTGTATAGAGTTGTTGGAGACAAACCATGGAGCATTGACTATTGTTCTTAAAGTTTTGGACTGAAAACGCTGGATAATCTCGATATTACTTGTACTAGCAGTACCCCAAAGTTGAGTTCCGTAAGTCCATACCGGTTTAAGAACTGCTTTATAAATTAACAGTTTAAACGATAAATACAATTTAAATATCACTATTACATTAACGACTCGGAACACTAGGTTTTTTATAAGTAAAAGCATAAAGTTTTACCTTACAGCCTGAACCGGTTTTCTCCTTTAAAAGGCTTCTTCAGAGGCTGCTCTGAAGAAGCCTTTTAAAGGAGAAAACCGGTTCAGGCTGTAAGGTAAAATATTATGCTTTTACTTATAAAAAACCTAGTGTTCCGAGTCGTTAATGTAATAGTGATATTTAGTTAAGTAACGGACACGTCATGGACAATGAAATCCAAGAAATACAATTTAGTGGTTAAGTCTAACTTTTGCTAAACTTGTGTTGCTACCACTAATACTCACACTTCCATGAGCGCTTTCAAACCTCTCGGCTCATCTTCAGACGGAAAAAAACAAGTTTAGAAGAAAAAAAATTAACAGTTTGTTGACGAGACTTAACTGTGATTTTCTGCCTATCAGCCAGTAGATATTTCTGACCTTGTGATTAAGTTCAATCTTTTTAGAGGTTATATGAGGTTCGAGGTTAATATAGCTTTATGGGACAAAACAACTGAACTAGTTCTGTTCAATGACCAAAACAGCGAATCAGAATCACAATATAAAGCGTTACATGTATGACAATATCAGCAGGATTTTATCTGTAAAACATCAACTATTTACATGAAGGGATGGGACGGGGTCATCAGTGGAGTCAATGTTATCTGACAATGAAGAAGTTTTATTGGTGAAGTTGAGAAAAATGTGTTTCACATATTTCATAGTTTTATTATGGTGCATTTATAGTTAATAGACACTGATTTACATATACTGAAGCTTCAGTTTCATTGTTAAATAAGTATAATGATTATCGTCTTGTGCTACTGAAATAGCTTGTGAGATCAGGAAGGGTAGGCTACCACCACTACATTCAGCAGCTCATAATTACCCCACGCTATCATATTCCAGGTATTTATTTCATAGGGGATTACAAATACATCTCGATTTTATAATGCTGTCTGGGAATTGAATCCAAGATTGTCTAGATTATTGTTAGGCGCCACATCCACCAATCTGAGTTTTTTTACACATCTGTTTCCCCAGGTAGCTTATTATATTAAGGCTTCATAAGTTAACTTTATTGTTTACGAATCCTTATAGTAGCAAACGTGAATTCAATAAATGAAAAAAGAACACTGATACATCAAGAAGACAATATATTTCTTTATTTATATTACAAGATAATGTGTTGATCTACAACAAATAATCTTCAGGTCAAATTATAAAAAGATTACTGATTATCTTCAGGTCAAATAATAAACAAAAACAGTTGCTTCTTTATGACCAGTAGCAGAATCCCTTCTTAGTCTTTAGACAGCTTGGTGTATAAACTGCTGTATTAATTTTATGATGTATTAATTTATACAGCAGAAATTTCAGAAAACACAATTAATTGTTGCTGTTGCTGTTGCTGTTGCCGTTTCTGTTGCTGTTGCTGTTGTTGTTGTTGTTGTCTTTTGCTTTTGCTGTCTTTATTAGCTTCTCTCGTAGGTACAGAGGATACAAAGCAATAGCTGTAAATGTGCAATACAAAGATACTGACTTCAGGACAAATCTGGCCAGACCCATTTATTAAAGAAATTATTATTCAACTGAAGTGTTTTAAAATATTTTGTATCCATAGAAATGACTTTTTAAATAAGCATTGTTTCCTTTTGTTTAACTATAAACTAATAATATTACTTTAGACAACAGTTGAGTACATTAAACCATTCAAAAGCGAGCTTTCAGTAAATACAGCGCTGTAAGACTGAGATACCATACACGATATTGCTGATCATATAAACAACAATACGGATACAGACTTACTGTAAATTATTTCGCATTACAAATGTTCACAGTGACAACTACTACCACTACTACTACTACTGCTACTACTACTACTACTACTACTACTACTACTACTACTACTACCACCACCACCACCACCACCACCACCACCACCACCACCACCACCACCACTACTACTACTACTACTACTACTACTACTACCACCACCACTACTACTACCACTACTACTGCTACTACTACTACTACTACTACTACTACTATTACTACCACTACTACTACTACTACTACTACTACTACTACTACTACTACTACTACTACTACTACTACTGCTACTACTACCAGTGGCGGCTGGTGGTTGAAAAATTTGAGGGGTGCAGTTGGGTTGGATGGTATTAAATTGTTTTATTCTCTGAATAGAAAATGTCCAAGTCTCCTCGCCTCCAAACAATACACAAGGAAAGCAAAATAATGTAATTTTAGTGTCACACCCACATAACCACGAATAGTATTTATTGTATGAATCTTTTTTAAATTTACGATTAAATATTCTGTTACCTGATTTTACACTTTGGTTAAAATTTGAAAGGTCTAGTGTAGGCCTACCTACTCTCTTTAATTTCAATTTTTCCTTTAATAAGACATAAACTGAACAGCATTTTGTTAAGTTTACAACAGATTTAATTGCGTCCTACCAGTTAAATATAACAAATTTACACTATGACACCTTAATTCTTTATATGTACTATTATTTACATTTAGCGATGAACTGGACTGACACTTAACTGACACTAACAACGAACTTGCAACCCGACGGACCATGTGTTATTTACACTTGAGTCTGCAGACTGAGAATTGCGAAACCGCTCGGACAACGTCGGCTACCTTCGTTCTCAGCAAACAGACTGGTGGCGCTGTGAGGTCCAAGCGGGGTTTGCAGTCCCTAATCACACTAAGCGAGCCTACACTGCTGCAATAGGAACAACCAAGTCTAGCCAGCCAGACCACTACTCCATTGTATTTCCCCATATACAAAGCACGTCACAATTGGTGCACACTTGCCATGTACACTGCGGCAAGAGCGTGTACGGTTTTTAGTAATTGCTCTGCGCTTTTCAATCGGCAAATTATTAATTATGATGATGTAGCTTGAAAACACTATTATTACTTATTGTCTTATTCATAATTCTATAATTTAAAATACAATTCTGGATTTAATGGGGGTTGTGCAACCATGCAACCTAAGCACGGCCCGACACTGTATTCTATTGATATCCTTCACATAGGTATGTTCTTCTAGCGCCTTTATTACCTTTAAAGCCCCCATATGACCATATCTGAGGTGATAATCCATTATGATTTCTTTTTCAAATCCTCTGGGTATTACTAACTTCCACGAATTCTGGTTATGACTGGTCTGGATAAACAATGTATCCTCATGGACGCAATAGAATGGGGTGATTCTCTCATCTTGTTAACTTAACCTTCATCTGATCTGGTTTAATTTTGAGTCATTCATTTGGTGTTGCTTCACTTCCTTGATTATGGTTTCTAAATCAGATTTGCTTTTCATTATATTATATACTTTCACAATAGTCTCTTTCACCATCAAATGTTTGTTGTTCTAAATTGATTTGGGATAACACATCAGCCGCAATATTTTTACTTCCAGGGATATATTCCCAACAGATGTGGTATTCCTGGAGAGCAAGTTTCCATCTGGTTAACCTCCCATGACTGAGTTTACAATTTTTTAAACAGGATATGGATTTATGGTCGGTTCTTACTGTTATGGGATAACCAAGTATATAGGTTCTGAATTTACCACATGAAAACACTACACTCAATAACTCCGTCTCAGTCACATTATAATTGCGCTCGCAATGGTTCAGGATTCTACTTGTGGAGCTAACTACCTGGTGGTTTCCATCATCATCTTCCTGGTATAACACAGACCCCAAGCTTATATCACTTGCATCACAATTCATAAAAAATGGTCGGTTGAAGTTAGGGTGTTGTAACATAATAGATTTTATAAAGTTGTCCTTAATTGATTGAAAAATTGTATCCTGCTCCGGGCCCCACATCCACTTATTTTTGGACGATAATTGTGGTGATAATCTGGCTGTTAAATCAGAATAGTTCTGGAATTTTCTGTAATAATTACAGATGCCCAGGAACGACTGTAATTGTTTTTTATTCTTTGGGGTTGGGAAACGTTGAATCGACTCTATTTTGTCATACGATGGTGTTATCCCTTGTCTAGATAAATTGAAACCAAGGAATTGAACCTCATTAGCTATTAATTTAGATTTCTCAAGTTTTAATGTTACATGATTATCAGATAATTTCTTCAATACTCGTTCTACTCTGTCACAATGCTCTTCCCAGCTGGATGAAGTGACCAACAAATCGTAAACATAAACGGTGGTATACTGTATGGTTTCTGGACCCAATATTTGGTCCATACATCGGACGAATATCGCCACGGAATTTACCAGCCCAAATGGTAGTCGCTTGAACTGGTAGTTCCGACCTTCGAATATGAAAGCAACATATTTCCGACTAGCTGGGTGCAACTCCACCTGCCAGTATCCACAAACTGTATCCCAGGTACTGATAAACTGGGTACCTTGAAATTTTTTGAGTATCTCCTCAATTTCCCCAGGAGATGTCCTGTCATTTATCAAGATCTTGTTTATCTCTCTTGCATCTAGACACAGCTGTACCTTTCCGTCCTTTTTTGCAATGGCTACGATGGGACTGGTGTACTGTGAACAACTGTATTCAATGATATCTTCTTCTAACATCCTGTTAATTTCAATCCTTACTGCTTCTTTCGCTGTGTATGCTATCGGATATGACTTTTTATTAAAATTTGCAGATTCTTTGAACCTTAACTCGCATTGATAACCCCTTACTTTTCCTGGTCGGTTTGAGAACATATGCCGATATTTATTGTAAATTGATATCAAATTTTCCACCTGCTGAGTGGTTAAACTATTTCCGTTTTGTTCACTCTGAAATTGTCTGATTTCTTCTAATTTTGTGTTCCATAAACTGTCATTACTGCTTTGGTCTTCAGTTCTTTCTTCAAATATATTATCTTGGGAATTAGTAACTGTTCTTATGTTATAAATGTTATTAACTGTAGCTACACCCTTCCTTCCAATTAGTTCAGCTATCCATTCTATGTTTTCTGATTTCATTGATACTCTTGCTCGTCTCATGTCAATGACTGCGGAATATTTCCTTAAGATGTCACAACCAATTAATATATCGAAAGGTAAACCATGAGCTATTAAAAAGATCATGGGAAGGGTAACATTGTTACTAGTTACTTCCAATGATACTTGTCTCTTTATAGTTTTATTTTGTCTCCCAGTGGCTCCAATTAATATTTATTATATTGCTAACAGGTAATGTTGGTAAGATGGCCTTACTCTCTTTTTGAATTTTGTGGTACTCCGTACTGTCAATTAAAGATACATTAGTGCCTGTATCTATCATTAATGTGATTGATATGCCATTTATTTTCGCTGTAACATATGCAATCTCATTATCTGAATGGTTAATTTTAGTAGATTTCTCTTCGAGTAACTCCTCTCTAATATTTTTAGGTAGTGATTTTGGATAATTGTTGTGGTATGGTCATTTGTCTGGTCTGTTAGTCTTGGTAAGTACCCAATAGATCGGTTCAGTGATGGGTCCAGGTGGATTTTCACTGCCGCTGCTCGTTTAAATGCTGGCTGGTTCCTTCAGTATGGTCATTTGGTCTATTTGATTGGTTACTGTCCGTTGCGTCCAGTATTTCGACCGGGTTGTTATTAAAAGTCACGCAATCCCTGTTTCTTCTATCATCCTCCCCGCTCCTACTCCTTTGTCCTCAATAATACTGCCTTCCGTCATTTCTATTCTCCGTACTCACATAATTCACCCGTCGCCTGTATGTTGGATTTTGGCTATTATTATTATTATATTGGTTATTTGGTCAATAATGATTACCATTGTTTGTATTCTTATTATTATTACCTCGGTTATTATTATTATTGTAATTTGGATTATTTGGACGATTATAGTAGTTGTTGTTGTTGGCTTGAGGATTATGATAACTATTATGATTGTTATTCTTATTATTGACCTGTGGATTATTGCCATTAGGGTTATTTTGGTTATTACAAAAGTCATTATTCCTATTATAATTATTATTCCGTTGTCTATGCTGTAGGTAATGCCTTTCTCGTTCATGCTCTCCCAATAATTCTGCCATATCTTGGATGGTCTTAATCCGTCTGCTCAACCTGCTCTTTGAAATCTCCCCGTCATAATGGTATGCTAACTGTGTTACCAGGCATTCTTCAGGAATATTGGGCTCCAAGTTCCTCGCTATGCTGACTTTACCAAAAAGTATGCCGTTGTAGGTTGTCCTAAATACGGATCAAATCAGCCGTTACTTATGTTGTTCCTCACTACGTGTTGGGTAGCCTCTGACCAGTATTTTGTTTTAAATTGGTTTTTAAATTCTTGGAAGTTTCGAATGTCCGGCCGTACTGCCATCCACCAATTGTCATGGACCTCTTTAAACATTTCATCCAACATACCCTTAATCACTGTCCATCTTGTCTCCCTGGTTCTTGACGGACTTTCTTCTACTCGCTCAAGGAATTCAATGGGGTTGCGCTTGTAGCTTCGAAAATTAATTATTTCCCTGCTTTCGTTGCATGATATGTGGGAACTAATAGATGGTCTATCTTTCAAGGTGTTAACTTCTTCCTGGAGACGCAATTCTCGTAGTCAGAATTCTTCTATTTTCTCTTCATGGGCAGTTGTTTTACCCTTTACTTCATTTACAGACGCATCTAATTGGTTGCATTTCTCCTTACATCTTGTCTGTACCTGCCCTATCTCCTCCTTGGCCTCCTTCTGTATTGACTCCATCCTGGTGAAGTTGTCTCCCATTTTGTTGACTTGTATTTGGACATCCTCCTTAACTCGTATTACTTGATTTGTCTCTTCGTATTTCTTATTTACATCCGCAATCTGTTGTTTAATGCCCGTTGTCTTTTCCTCCATTTGACCCTTCATTTCTTTACGGATTTCTGTCATTTGTTCCTCTATTTTCTTACCCATCTGAATATTGTTCTCTTCCAACTGTTGTTTCACTTGTTGTTTCAATTCCTCTTTATTCTTCTCACTCTCTTCCTTCAATTGTCCCTTTAGTTCTTCATTACTTTGTTTAATTTCCTCCTTCAACTGTTGTTGTAATGTTTCATTATTGCTTTCGATTTTATTATTTATTTTTTCAATATCCTCCTTCATTTGTTTCTTCAAGTTTTCGCTCAAAACCTCATTTTGTCTCCTTAAATTTTTTATTTATTTCTTCCTTTATACTGTCTATTCTTTCATTCATCTGTTTATTGTCTTCCTTAATTTGCCTCAAATTTGCATTAGTTTTCTCATTATTTTTGTCCATTTTTTTATTCATTTGTTTTAATAAGTTTTCACTCAAAGTCTCGTTTTGTTTCTTTGAGTTTTCGGCTATGAAATTCATCAGATCTTGCATACTCGGGCCTCGTTTTTGTGTGGGTTTATCTGGTTGGTCCTCTGGTGTATCCCGTACCACCGTTTCCATTTCTTTCGTCCTTCTACTCCATATCCAATTCTATTTCTTCTTTAGCCTCTGCCATCCGTCTTGTTGACGTTGTTCCTCTCCTTAACATTTTCATTGATTTTCTGTAGCCACTGCTAGAATCTAATGAATCTAATTATAGAATTTATTGATTAATTCTAGCCCTACTAGTTGGTACGCCACTTTTATAACGTATCTATCTTGCTCGTTATAATACTTACAACTGGAGAGTGTCACCCGTTCAGATGTTCGAATTCGTATTTTCTGCCTCAAACTAGGGTTTGCCCCAGCATGTTTAGTTATTAGCTTTGGCTATTCTGACCAGCCACTGCTTAGCAAACTCATTGATTGGTGTTGATATTTCGTTTTATTTATATCACAGGTCAAAGTTCTTGGGGCTACAGAAAATGTTGTCAAATGGACTAATAAAAGTACAAAATTTTACAAATACTATATAAATAACATATAAATTGTGATACCCTTATAATTACAGTGGTAAACTATAATGGTTATCTGGGTTTATTAAATTTTTACGGTGAAAATATATTCATTTAATGAATCAATACTAGATTGAGATTATTCTTCAATTTGAGGTGTTCATTTAATCAAAGAAAGTTGAAGTGTCTGTTAAAAAAGTGACAAATAGTGTTGAAGGTGTATTTTCACTTATTGTGTTTGTTTTCTTTTGAGTTACTGTTAAGGTCGTATTTTAAAATATACTTAGCAGTCCTCTATCTCTTCTATCCGGGTAGTATTTCTCATGAATGCTGCTGGTTGCCCTTTTTTCGTTAATTCCGTTCTTATATTTTCTTAGGTATTTAGTTTAGGTGTTCATTTTTCATCATTCATCCTTGTTGTTGAAGATTCCATCATTCGTTTATAGGTTTTAAGTATTTTCTTCCTTCCAATGGTTCGTAGTCAGTCACTTTGGGATTCCTCAGCAATTCCTCATGGATTATGTAATTTCTTCTAGTGATTTTTATTTCATGTGAGTGTTAATATTATTTCTGTAATTTAGTTTATTATTTTCGTCATTAATTTTTATAGATTGTATTTAGTCAATTCTTTTCTTTACTCATTGTGGTTTAATACGCCTGCACCCATCAAGAGCTAATAATGGAACAATGCAATTTATTTTCTGGTTACCATAGTTGCTAGCTTCCAAACATTAATTCTCATTGGTTGATAATTTACAACATTGTTATATAAAACTAACATTTTTCTATACAAAATTACTAAAAATCTTTAAATTATTATAACTCCTTTATACTAGCTGTAATCCTAAATATAATAACACCATTAGTTTGCTTTTTGTTTACAAATTATTTTGATATCCCATAAGGCTACCTTTTTTCAAATTATAACTGATTCATACATTTTCCATTTGGTTTTCTTTTGTAAATTAAATTTAAACTAATTATTTTCTATCCAGTGTTGTGTCCTACACTATTATTATGAAACCTAACCGGATTATATACTTTATTTTATCAGTTGTTATTGTCTTGTCTTAAATTTTACAAAATTCTGGTTACCAGTTGTAGGCCTAATTGCCTAGAGTTCATAATTCACCTCACCTATACTCATTACAACTGATCATGTCAATTTTGTTAATTTTAAGTGCTTCTAAACATAATTACTGTAATAACCTAAACTAAACTTATAATTCTTGGATTTCGTTGTCCATGATGTGTCCGTTACTTAACTAAATATCACTATAATATTGACGACTCGGAACACTAAGTTTTTTATAAGTAAAAACGTAAAGTTTTACCTTACAGCCTAAACCAGCTTTCACCTATAGAAGGCTTCATCAGAGGCTGTCGTTAGTAGCGCTGCTCGTCTTGTTGTTGGCGACGAGATAGTGTTTCGAAAGATTGAAGCTGTGTGTGTGTGGTGAGATGTGGTCGAATAATGCGTGCGATTTGAATTGTGTCTGTTCGTTTAGGATGTCGTTTTTATTTGTTTTTGTGTGTTTGTATATTTCTAATTGTTCTAGAGTGTCTAGTTTTCGGCCTTTTGTGTGTACGTGTAGTATGTTCATGTTATTGTCGATGTTTTTATATGTGTGGTTTGCTTCAATGAGGTGGTTTGCGAAGGTAGATTCTGTAGTGGTGTGGAGTGCTTTTGTGTGTTCAATGTATCTCTGTTTGAAGCTACGTCAATAGCCGGTTTAGGCTGTAAGGTAAAACTTTACGTTTTTACTTATAAAAAACTTAGTGTTCCGAGTCGTCAATATTATAGTGATATTTAGTTAAACTTATAACAATATATATAATACTTTCACTTATGAACTTTCTGTTGTCACTTCCCAAACGTTTCAAGATGTTATTTCTCCCTAAGTGAACGAAGAGGATGCAACAACAAGATAATTTAAACTTATAACATTTGATTATTTTTAATCATCATATAATATAACACAATTCCTTAACAAACCTTTTAGGCCAATGCCAGTATCTAAGGTTTTACATGTATTTTAAACGGTTCTGTTAAATGTAATATTCAACATAATAACATTTGGGGTTAATTAAAACCAAAACAAAATATAATAAAATGAACAGTAGGTGTGTACTAGTATTCCCTTATAGAACACAGTGTCTAACTCCCTTTGCCTGTTTTCAGCATAACAGATTAGTCTTTTACTATTATTTTTAATAGTGGTTAATATAAATTTATAAACATAATTCATTAAAATAAAACAATGGACTACTTACCATCCTTATTATATACTAGAACACTTCCTTAAAATAATGAAAAACAGTTATCAGTGGTTTCCTTCTAACAGACATTGTTATATCAAATACAAACATTTTCTGATTTCCTTAAAACTATGCCAATGTCTACTTATAACTATCCCTTATAATTTATACAGTTTATTTATTATATTTGGGTCCAGTTATTATTTATTGGCTATCATCACAAGTTCTTTCTTTATTCCTGACTACACTTCACTTTATTACCTAGTGTTTTTATGTAGTTCATTAACACTGGGTCCTATCATGGTTCATTATTTAGTATTATCTTTCATACTTACTTATCACTTTTTTGTTCACCTTCTAACATTGTATTTTATATTTCATGTATTTATTATCACTGGGTCCTATCAAGGTTCATTAATTATCACCACTTTCCTACTTAATTATTGCTATTTTAGTTTATTTTATAATATTGACTTTTGATAGTTTATTTATCAACACTATTTCTATATATTATCATTATATTTGTTCTTACATTTCATTTTCCTTTTACATTTCCTATTGTTTACATACTATTTATTTCCCTACTTAATTTTCATACTTTTATATTGTAACGCAACAGAAATGCTAGCATTCATGTTTCATAAAAGACGGTTCACAGAATAATAAACAAATTGATATTTAAACCCATAATAGAACAGAGATCCAATAAGTACAATTATAATCATAGACAAGATTAAATAAGGATGCAAGGTAGTGTTGACTAGAATAAACGAACTTGTAAGATAAATAATAGCTAATGATATATGTTTAATGAAAAGCAAAACAAAAAATGAAACAATGACTTAATTTATGGTAATAACAAATAAGAATTTTGTGTTAAGAAGTATCATTTTATGACAAAAATGTTATGATAAAGTTTATGTGATGTTATATCAAATATGTGTTGAGTTAATGAAAAATAATGAAACAAGTTGTATTATTCAATGACTGTCGTAGAATGAAGTGTGAGGCAGTTAATCAATGTTCATAAATTCGAATTTTGTTGTATGTGATCAAGAGATCAAGATAAAATTATTATTAGATATAGAAAAATAATTGTTTATATAAGTGCTAGTAATTAAGATTTGATTGTATGTATGAATTTATATAAAAGGGACTATAGATGCCTAACAGACATAACCACAGGTAGATCAGTTTACAATAAAAGGCCTAATAGGCAAAACTACTATATAAACACTCATAACATAAAGATTAGGTGCATCAATTAATAATAATTAATAAATACGCTATGAAGAGATAGAAAAAAAAAGAAAAACATTAAATTAATAATAATAGTTAATAAAATTTATACAAATTATAATAATACCATAATGCCATAATATCGATTGGTAAAATATAATATCGAAGGTGGATTAAATATAATAAAAAAGAAAAAAGCGGACTTATATCAAAAAATCAGTAGAATATGTATATAAAGTAATAAACCAACTATCGGTAAAGTTACATCCCGATAGGACAGCAAATTGATAAAGAATAGATAAAAAATATATGAAAGAAACACTATATAGTCAAAACATGTGGAAGGCAGAAATTATTATATGTTGCTAGGGGACAAATAAGAAAAAGAAGTTGTTGATTTTGGACAAGAGAAGAATTGCTTTGAATGAACAAAAAGTGATGAGATTAAAAACCCAAGAATAATCTATTTAATTGTAATATTCGAAATTACCAGATACTATTATAAAAATACAAAATTCTAATGACAATATTTACGTCTACTACCAATACAGATAAACAAAAATAACATTACAATATGAAATGATAATAGAGAGTAAATAATTGAAGTCTACAAGAAAGAACTTGAACTGTCCCATATCCGAAGGGAATTGATGAGATATTAATCAAATAGAAAGAATTAACAGTAACACAACTCATAATATTCACAACACCAGAAATTATAACCTTGCAAATACACGGAACAACACTAATTGCTTCAACCGAAGGAAGAACTTATTTGGATCCTGGCGGTGCAGAAGAAACATCAATCGGGCTGTAAATCAATCCAGAAGCTGTATTCCGAAGTGGACAGGACAAGAATTACTCTTATTAAACCGAAGAAAGAAAAACTGTACTGCATAATCATCCAAAACATTAAATTTAGCGATCAACCGCCTACACGATTTGCTTCGTTCGAGTCTGGTAAATTATATTATATTAATCATACTAAATACACAACACATAAATTTTGTAAATCTTGCATTCTTATCTATGTATTTTTAGTCTTCACCACAGTTACAAGAACCTTCACACCCTGAAATAAATTAAATACAAATCAAAACATAATATATAACCCAATATAAATAAAGGATTAAAATAATCAACAATCGATACCTGAAGTCTGTAGTCCAAGCATATATTAATTAGAACATATTTAATGTGAATTAAGTAAACAAATAAAGAACCTTTATATATTTGTCAAATCTTGTTATTTGGAGTATGGTTTAGTGAACTGGGAACAAAAAGTAACTGAATAAATGGTTAATATAAACATCGAAATAACCTATAAGTTTCGTTGAGCCGATACTACAGCGCTTATAGCGGAATTATCTGACACCAAAGAGGGAGCGTAAAATTACAAAATTAGACAGAACTCTCTTCAAGGTATAATAGGGTTGGATGAAATTGTAGAATAACGCTTAAGTTGTTTAAGTTCTAGGCACACTAACACTGATAATTATTAAAGAGTTAAGTTAATATTAATTAATTACATCCATATATTCCCCAACTCCAAATATCTCCGAAATTTATATAATTAAAGTAATACAAAACAAATTGACAAATACAACAGTGGGGTTTTAAGGAGAGGTAACCCGTTCATCTACAATATATATAATTCTTATTGACAATGGGGTATTTTTATATTTGGACTTTAACTATTTTTTCTGGATCACCTTTTCCAATCTATTGGGTCTCGTCATCGTCATTGTCCTTGTCTACGTCTAATTCAGTTAGTGGTGTTGTTCTATCATTTCTATTTATTAATTTTTATTATACAGCTTTTCTTCACTTATTGATACTTGTAAACCTTGTGCTACCGTAGGTCACGTTACAATGTTTACCATCATTTTTTGTTCACCAAACTCCTCATGATTGTTCGGCTTCGCGCACAGCTAGAAATCATTAGCGAACATTAAAATCTATTAATGAGTGCCTCTCCCAATATCATTAATAAACAAGATAAACAATAAACAGAATTATCACTGTTGCACACCACCATAGAAGAATTATTCCGATTAGAGCTTTCAACCTTCTCAACTCATCGTCAGATCGGAAATAAAAACAACAGAATAGACTAACTCTTCACACCCTCACCCGCCCCACTGTCCACACACCACCCCGCAAACAATCTATAAGTCAAATGTCCCTTCCCAACCACCGAGCCCAGTAACCCAACGTCTGTACAGTTACATATTTGTCTAGCACATTCCGTGTGTATATGTGTTGTGTATGTGTGTACAGAAGTGGGGTGACTGGGCTCGGTGGTTGGGAAGGGACATTTGACTTATAGCTTGTTTGCGGGGAGGGTGAACAGTGGGGCGGGGGGCTGTAAAGATTTTGTTTATTCTGTTGTTGTCATTTCCGATCTGACGATGAGCTGAGAAGCTTGAAAGCGCTAATCGGAATAATTTTTCTATAGTGGTGTGCAACAGTGATAATTCTGTTTGCGACTATAACCACTAACACAACTTTCTTAATTAAAGATAAACAACAGTGGCCGCAGCGGGATTAGCTCTAATTGCTGCAGTAGCTCTTAATGTTTCTCCTTTAGTCATGACAGGTATGCCTGTATTGTCTGCAGTGCAATCTTCGTTTGTATTTAAATTATTTCTGGTTATAATATTCAGCTGATGTAAAGTTTGAAAATATTTTCAGAACGCCTCACAAAGATTTTCTACACTCGATACTACTTTACTATTGACTTATAGTGGAAACACGCGTCATTGCAATCCTTCAAGAAGGACATAACGTACCGGTACTTAAAGAGATATGTGGCCTTCGCAAGTACCTCTTTCTCTATACACGCTGCTCTCCTTAACTTGCCTCTTTGTAGAAGCATCTTTTCTTCCTTTCTGAATACCAAAAACGTCACGTAATGCTGCACCATGCCCGTTTTCCTAAACCATTTATGTTCTATACTCTTTTTCTTAAGGCATTTAATTAGCTCTATAAAAACCAAGCTGAGTAATTCTTGTACTTTAATTTCCTTTCCGCTGCGTACTTGACAGAATGACAGCCAATGTCTTGTTTAAATAGTAAGCTGCAAGCTGCTCTGTCTACTACAAAAGCTGAGTAAACTTTATTCCAGTCACCCGCTTTAACCGCCTAAGATAATCCCTTTCGTGGTAATCTAAAATATTCTCCTCTTTGGTGGAAGTAATTATTGCATCGACAGTGGTCCAAAAATTTGGATGGTTATGAAAAATATCAGGGAGGACATACAGTGCATATAGTACATATATATAATACATAAAAAGACATTAAATTCATATAATGTACCTAAATGAAGGTTAAAGAAACAGCTATTCCAATTTAAACATAATAACTAAATGAAGAACAAAATAAGGTGAGAACCGTAACAGGCAGAATGCCTAAAACTTGAAGTGAAGAAGAAGAAGAACAAAATCAATTTCATTTAAAAAAATGTTAAGTCTGTCGATATTAGATAAAACTTTTTAACATTTTCTACACATTATTTATAAAGTAGATGCTGCTCCGTCGAGCTAAAAAAATAACAGAAGTGCCTACGTGACTTTTGGCATGGAGCGACGCGCGAGGATGTTCCACCCGTTTGTTACGTAACGCCCAAGGTCATTCGAGATGCCCCTTCCAGACTTTGCTCGACCACTCTACCAGCTCCAGGCCCGCTATGGAAAGCGGCGGCGAGATATAAACACTGCCTTTTGAAGCTGCCGAGTATCAGTATACCTGACGATTTTAGGATCCAAGTTATTGTTGTGATTTAATGGGAAGCGGTTATTCTGTTAATTAGTCCAAAACTGTAACAAGGAGACGTTTATTGTTGTATGTTGAACACATTTAATTTTAATTATTGTATAATTATGCCTTTGTTGATTTCCAAGTGTTGTTGTGTCTAATTAAAATTTGTAATTAGTGACTTTATTGGTGCCGGTTATACCATGTCCATTGTACAACGCAATAATGCATAAGACTGTCGAAACAATATTTATAACGTTACTATGGTAACAAAACAAAGAAGGAAAATGTGAGAAATCAGTATAGTAGGATTTACTTAAGCAAGGGTGCTTAAAGAACATAAAAATATCATAATAGAAAAAAGCAACCAAATTTTAAAAAAAAAAGTTTAATGACTAAAAATTCAAAGACTAATAATTTGTCTAATTATTAGACTTCTTGGTATAGAATTCCAAACATCTAGGACTAAAGTGTCTGCCAAAACGTGCATGCATGTGTGTGTGTGTGTGTGTGTGTGTGTGTGTGTGTGTGTGCGCGCGCGCGCGCGCGTGCGCTTGCGCACGTTCTATTTTTACAAGCCGTCAATCAAAATTGCCAAGGAACTTCACTATCAGCAATTTTGTCTGGTTATATCTTGCGTAAGGAAGTTATAGACTACCTTGCTTTCTGAATATCCGAATGATTGTTTACTTATTGATTTCTTATACTAAGAACTCTAAACGGCTTCTTATTGTGATTTGTCATTATTGTCAGTCTTCTTGAAAACAATCAATTTTTTAATTTTATTCTCACGGAGATGTACGCTTGATAGAAATAAACACGAATGACCCTTGTGTAGCACTGTAAGGAAGAGATACTTGGACCAACAGATGTAACAAGATAAGTCGCTAAAGAGTTGTAAAATGAGGACTTTCAAAGATTGTAATGGACAATACGAAGATGAAGAAATTTGTTGCTAAGGTAGAACTCAAGAGTTATGGAAATATACTGTAGTCGAAGATAACATATTTATATGATATTGTAATCAAATCTACATGATAATAGAAGGTATTCACATTCAAATCTGAGCGTGTTGTAGGTTACTTATCAAGTAGCAGTCGTGTATTCGAGTAGAAATTTTCTTTTCTTACATTCAATTTTTCCATACAGACATTCTACCAGACCCTTGGTTAGAAACATAACTAATATAGTACTTGAATCAGGAAAAGTATACGGCTTGATTTGGTAGAGCAAATAGTGTAGTATTTGGTAGAGTAAATAGTGTAGTATTTGGATATGCACCAACCGCTATCCCTAAATTAAAAATTTCGCCAGCCTTAGCGTTTCACGCGTTCAGCCTCTCGTTATTAAGGTGGGGCAGTAAATGTGCTTTACAGAGAGATATTAACTAACTATTGGAGAACATAATCGTTTGGACACGTTCTACGTTTTTCCAAAGAAATTGAAATATTTTGATAACTGCAGCGAAGGAAACACTATTTTTGACAATTATTTGATATTAATTGATGACTCGTTGGTCACTTAGTGAAAAATATTAATGCAAAGTGCAAAGGTTTTTAAAAAATATGTAAACACTTGGTACGTTTCACAGTTTTTATTTAACTCTGACAGCTGTTTCAGCTTTATCAAGCTATTATCAAAGAAATCAGCGAACAACAGTCTTTTTGGTTTTTGGTGCAGCGACGGCAGACAGCCATTTTGAAAATAGTTTGAAGGAGAGTTCAAAGATGATGGTCATAATCTATCGCTTACATGAAGCTCCGTACTTAGAAGAAATAAAATATCCCTCGATTTGTCGAGTCATTCCGGAAATCGTTTGAATGTCTATGTGAGACACAACCGAGGATAATCGTAATAACGGTTCAGTTTTCATTTACCTGTGTGTAAACTTTGTACTTTTATAGGATAAAATAAATTCCCATTACGTTTCAAACCGTTTATTATACTCTCGAACGTATTTTTAAAATGGTTAACGTATTTGTAATTGTCTCTGGAAGAACAACAAACGTACATTAATAAAAATATACTATTTACATTGACATGTTTACTAAAAAATATGAAGGTAAACACACTTGTTATACGTAAGTACAAGTTTTTTATATGTAAAGACAAATTTGGTTGTATCCTTACAAGTAATAATAGTTATTGACTTATAAAAAATATCGGTATGGAGAACCATACATGACTTCCATATTCTAAGATTTATATTTAAAATCATTTTCAGCCAAACAGCCAGGGAAGGAATTTTAACAAAAAAATACTTCTTTGTTGCCAATAACGTAGTACACATATAAAAATATCGGTATGGAGAACCATACATGACTTCCATATTCTAAGATTTATATTTAAAATCATTTTCAGCCAAACAGCCAGGCTGTGTCTTACCTGTCTTTTTATTGCTGTATTAAATGAAAAATATTATATTACATTAAAATGAAAAAATTATAATTTTATTGCCTGGCAACAAAATTATTTTATTTTTAACAATTACCATTGTTTCAAAAAGTTTAAATAAATTTTCAAGTACTTTACTCTTGTTAAAACGTAAAAGGTTGCAGGTAAACTACCCCTTCCCTTAACCGATCTTCACCAAAATCGAAAGTCATTGAGACCTCTACAATTCAGGGACGTATGCAAAAAATTATTTGATTTTGTTTGAATTTGCGGCTGTTATCGTTTGCCATAGAAAATACGCTTGATAAAAAAACGTTGCAGGTAAACTACCCCTTCCCCTTAACCGATCTTCACCAAAAACAACAGGTCTTGAGTACTCTACAAATCAGGGCTGTATGCAAAACATTATTTGATTCTGT
The DNA here is from genome assembly GCA_034769895.1 of Magicicada septendecula. Taxonomy (NCBI): domain Eukaryota; kingdom Metazoa; phylum Arthropoda; class Insecta; order Hemiptera; family Cicadidae; genus Magicicada; species Magicicada septendecula. Next base: position 422,272,479 of record CM068374.1, read on the forward strand.
TTGAATTTGCGGCTGTTATCGTTTGCCATAGAAAATACCCTTGTTAAAAAAACGTTGCAGGTAAACTACCCCTTTCCCTCAACCGATCTCCACCAAAAACAAAAGGTCTTGAGAACTCTACAATTTAGGGCTGTATGCAAATAATCTTTTGATTCTGTTTGAATTTGCGGCTGTTATCGTTTGCCAAACAAACAAAATTACCCTTGCTAAAAAAAAAACCGTTGCAGGTAAACTACCCCTTTCCCTCAACCGATCTTCACCAAAAATAATAGGTCGCGAGTACTCTGCAAATCAGGGCTGTATGCAAAACATTATTTGATTCTGTTTGAATTTGCGGCAGTTATCGTGGAAAGGAATGGAAGTATGGTGATGGCAAAAAAAATCGTGTTCGAGATTATTGCAGATTCTGATTCTACTACACTCAAAACATGATATCGGTATGGAGAACCATACATGACTTCCATATTCTAAGATTTATATTTAAATCTTAATATCGCCTGCCAAGCGCGATATATTTTCTCTTATACATGATGTACATTAAAATGAAAAAATTTTAATTTTATTGCTTGGCAACAAAATTATTTTATGTTTAACAATTACCATTGTTTGAAAAAGTTTAAATAAATTTTCAAGTACTTTACTCTTGTTAAAACGTAAAAGGTTGCTGGAAAACTACCCCTTCCCCTTAACCGATCTTCACCAAAATCGAAAGTCCTTGAGACCTCTACAGTTCAGGGACGTATGCAAAAAATTATTTGATTCTGTGTGAAATTGCGGCAGTTATCGTTTGCCATAGAAAATACGCTTGATAAAAAAACGTTGCCGGTAAACTACCCCTTCCCCTTAACCGATCTTCACCAAAAACAAATAGTCTTGAGTACTCTACAAATCAGGGCTGTATGCAAAACATTATTTGATTCTGTTTGAATTTGCGGCTGTTATCGTTTGCCATAGAAAATACCCTTGTTAAAAAAACGTTGCAGGTAAACTACCCCTTTCCCTCAACCGATCTTCACCAAAAACAATAGGTCACGAGTACTCTATAAATCAGGGCTGTATGCAAAAAATTATTTGATTCTATTTTAATTTGCGGCAGTTATCGTTTGCCATAGAAAAAAATACGCTTGATAAAAAATGTTGCAGGTAAACTACCCCTTCCCCTCAACCGATCTTCACCAAAAACAATAGGTCTTGAGTACTCTACAAATCAGGGCTGTATGCAGAAAATTATTTGATTCTGTTTGAATTTGCGGCTGTTATCGTTTGCCATAGAAAATACCCTTGTTAAAAAAACGTTGTAGGTAAACTACCCCTTTCCCTTAACCGATCTTCACCAAAAACAATAGGTCTTGAGAACTCTACAACTCAGAGCTGTATGCGAAACATTATTTGATTCTGTTTGAATTTGCGGCTGTTATCGTTTGCCAAAAAAAAAAATTTCCCTTGATAAAAAAAACCGTTGCAGGTAAACTACCCCTTCCCCTCAACCGATCTTCATCAAGAACAAAAGGTCGCGAGTACTCTACAAATCAGGGCTGTATGCAAAAAATTATTTGATTCTGTTTGAATTTGCGGCAGTTATCGTTTGCCATAGAAAATACGCTTGATAAAAAACGTTGCCGGTAAACTACCCCTTCCCCTCAACCGATCTTCACCAAAAACAATGGGTCTTGAGTACTCTACAAATCAGGCCTGTATGCAGAAAATTATTTGATTCTGTTTGAACTTGCGGCTGTTATCGTTTGCCATAGAAAATACCCTTGTTAAAAAAACGTTGCAGGTAAACTACCCCTTTCCCTTAACCGATCTTCACCAAAAACAAAAGGTCTTGAGCACTCTACAATTTAGGGCAGTATGCAAAACATTATTTGATTATGTTTGAATTTGCGGCTGTTATCGTTTGCTATAGTAAATACCATTGTTAAAACATAAAACGGTACAGGTAAACTACCCCTTTCCCTTAACCGATCTTTACCAAAATCAACAGATCGTGAGAACTCTACAATTTAGGGCTGTATGCGAAACATTATTTGATTCTGTTTGAATTTGCGGCTGTTATCGTTTGCCAAACAAACAAAATTACCCTTGATAAAAAAAAACCGTTGCAGGTAAACTACCCCTTTCCCTCAACCGATCTTCACCAAAAACAATAGGTCGCGCAGTACTCTACAAATCAGGGCTGTATGCTAAAAATTATTTGATTCTGTTTGAATTTGCGGCTGTTATCATTTGCCATAGAAAAAAATCTATAGACAGACAGACAGACAGACACACACGCAGACACTTTTCGGAAAACGACTTTTTTTCATGTTTTGAGTGTAGTAGAATCAGAATCTGCAATAATCTCGAACACGATTTTTTTTGCCATCACCATACTTCCATTCCTTAAGGAATATGGAAGTAATATCGGTATGGAGAACCATACATGACTTCCATATTCTAAGATTTATATTTAAAATCATTTTCACCCAAACAGCCAGGCTGTGTCTTACCTGCCTTTTTATTGCTGTATTAAATGAAAAATATTATATTACATTAAAATGAATAAGTTATAATTTTATTGCCTGGCAACAAAATTATTTTATTTTTAACAATTACCATTGTTTCAAAAAGTTTAAATAAATTTTCAAGTACTTTACTCTTGTTAAAACGTAAAAGGTTGCAGGTAAACTACCCCTTCCCCTTAACCGATCTCCACCAAAATCGAAAGTCATTGAGACCTCTACAATTCAGGGACGTATGCAAAACATTATTTGATTCTGTTTGAATTTGCGGCTGTTATCGTTTGCCATAGAAAATACGCTTGATAAAAAAACGTTGCAGGTAAACTACCCCTTCCGCTTAACCGATCTTCACCAAAAACAATAGGTCTTGAGTACTCTACAAATCAGGGCTGTATGCAAAACATTATTTGATTCTGTTTGAATTTGCGGCTGTTATCGTTTGCCATAGAAAATACCCTCGTTAAAAAAACGTTGCAGGTAAACTACCCCTTTCCCTCAACCGATCTTCACCAAAAACAATAGGTCTTGAGAACTCTACAATTTAGGGCTGTATGCAAATAATCTTTTGATTATGTTTGAATTTGCGGCTGTTATCGTTTGCCATAGGAAATACCCTTGTTAAAACATAAAACGTTACAGGTAAACTACCCCTTTCCCTTAACCGATCTTCACCAAAAACAATAGGTCTTGAGTACTCTACAGACCAGGCCTGTATGCAAAACATTATTTGATTCTGTTTGAATTTGCGGCTGTTATCGTTTGCCATAGAAAATACCCTTGTTAAAAAAACGTTGCAGGTAAACTACCCCTTTCCCTCAACCGAACTTCACCAAAAACAATAGGTCTTGAGACCTCTACTACTTAGGGCTGCATGCAAATAATCTTTTGATTCTGTTTGAATTTGCGGCTGTTATCGTTTGCCATAGGAAATACCCTTGTTAAAACATAAAACGTTACAGGTAAACTACCCCTTTCCCTTAACCGATCATCACCAAAATCAACAGATCTTGAGAACTCTACAATTCAGGACCGCGTGCGAAACATTATTTGATTCTCTTTGAATTTGCGGCTGTTATCGTTTGCCAAACAAACAAAATTACCCTTGCTAAAAAAAACCGTTGCAGGTAAACTACCCCTTTCCCTCAACCGATCTTCACCAAAAACAATAGGTCGCGAGTACTCTGCAAATCAGGGCTGTATGCAAAACATTATTTGATTCTGTTTGAATTTGCGGTAGTTATCGTGGAAAGGAATGGAAGTATGGTGATGGCAAAAAAAATCGTGTTCGAGATTATTGCAGATTCTGATTCTACTACACTCAAAACATGATATCGGTATGGAGAACCATACATGACTTCCATATTCTAAGATTTATATTTAAATCTTAATATCGCCTGCCAAGCGCGATATATTTTCTCTTATACATGATGTACATTAAAATGAAAAAATTTTAATTTTATTGCTTGGCAACAAAATTATTTTATGTTTAACAATTACCATTGTTTGAAAAAGTTTAAATAAATTTTCAAGTACTTTACTCTTGTTAAAACGTAAAAGGTTGCTGGTAAACTACCCCTTCCCCTTAACCGATCTTCACCAAAATCGAAAGTCCTTGAGACCTCTACAGTTCAGGGACGTATGCAAAAAATTATTTGATTCTGTTTGAAATTGCGGCAGTTATCGTTTGCCATAGAAAATACGCTTGATAAAAAAACGTTGCTGGTAAACTACCCCTTCCCCTTAACCGATCTTCACCAAAAACAAATGGTCTTGAGTACTCTACAAATCAGGGCTGTATGCAAAACATTATTTGATTCTGTTTGAATTTGCGGCTGTTATCGTTTGCCATAAAAAATACCCTTGATAAAAAAACGTTGCAGGTAAACTACCCCTTTCCCTCAACCGATCTTCACCAAAAACAAAAGGTCACGAGTACTCTATAAATCAGGGCTGTATGCAAAAAATTATTTGATTCTATTTTAATTTGCGGCAGTTATCGTTTGCCATAGAAAAAAATACGCTTGATAAAAAATGTTGCCGGTAAACTACCCCTTCCCCTCAACCGATCTTCACCAAAAACAATAGGTCTTGAGTACTCTACAAATCAGGGCTGTATGCAGAAAATTATTTGATTCTGTTTGAATTTGCGGCTGTTATCGTTTGCCATAGAAAATACCCTTGTTAAAAAAACGTTGTAGGTAAACTACCCCTTTCCCTTAACCGATCTTCACCAAAAACAATAGGTCTTGAGAACTCTACAACTCAGAGCTGTATGCGAAACATTATTTGATTCTGTTTGAATTTGCGGCTGTTATCGTTTGCCAAAAAAAAAAATTCCCTTGATAAAAAAAACCGTTGCTGGTAAACTACCCCTTCCCCTCAACCGATCTTCATCAAGAACAAAAGGTCGCGAGTACTCTACAAATCAGGGCTGTATGCAAAAAATTATTTGATTCTGTTTGAATTTGCGGCAGTTATCGTTTGCCATAGAAAATACGCTTGATAAAAAACGTTGCCGGTAAACTACCCCTTCCCCTCAACCGATCTTCACCAAAAACAATGGGTCTTGAGTACTCTACAAATCAGGGCTGTATGCAGAAAATTATTTGATTCTGTTTGAACTTGCGGCTGTTATCGTTTGCCATAGAAAATACCCTTGTTAAAAAAACGTTGCAGGTAAACTACCCCTTTCCCTTAACCGATCTTCACCAAAAACAAAAGGTCTTGAGCACTCTACAATTTAGGGCAGTATGCAAAACATTATTTGATTATGTTCGAATTTGCGGCTGTTATCGTTTGCTATAGTAAATACCATTGTTAAAACATAAAACGGTACAGGTAAACTACCCCTTTCCCTTAACCGATCTTTACCAAAATCAACAGATCGTGAGAACTCTACAATTTAGGGCTGTATGCGAAACATTATTTGATTCTGTTTGAATTTGCGGCTGTTATCGTTTGCCAAACAAACAAAATTACCCTTGATAAAAAAAACCGTTGCAGGTAAACTACCCCTTTCCCTCAACCGATCTTCACCAAAAACAATAGGTCGCGCAGTACTCTACAAATCAGGGCTGTATGCTAAAAATTATTTGATTCTGTTTGAATTTGCGGCTGTTATCATTTGCCATAGAAAAAAAATCTATAGACAGACAGACAGACAGACACACACACAGACACTTTTCGGAAAACGACTTTTTTTCATGTTTTGAGTGTAGTAGAATCAGAATCTGCAATAATCTCGAACACGATTTTTTTTGCCATCACCATACTTCCATTCCTTAAGGAATATGGAAGTAATATCGGTATGGAGAACCATACATGACTTCCATATTCTAAGATTTATATTTAAAATCATTTTCACCCAAACAGCCAGGCTGTGTCTTACCTGCCTTTTTATTGCTGTATTAAATGAAAAATATTATATTACATTAAAATGAATAAGTTATAATTTTATTGCCTGGCAACAAAATTATTTTATTTTTAACAATTACCATTGTTTCAAAAAGTTTAAATAAATTTTCAAGTACTTTACTCTTGTTAAAACGTAAAAGGTTGCAGGTAAACTACCCCTTCCCCTTAACCGATCTCCACCAAAATCGAAAGTCACTGAGACCTCTACAATTCAGGGACGTATGCAAAACATTGTTTGATTCTGTTTGAATTTGCGGCTGTTATCGTTTGCCATAAAAAATGCGCTTGATAAAAAAACGTTCCAGGTAAACTACCCCTTCCGCTTAACCGATCTTCACCAAAAACAATACGTCTTGAGTACTCTACAAATCAGGGCTGTATGCAAAACATTATTTGATTCTGTTTGAATTTGCGGCTGTTATCGTTTGCCATAGAAAATACCCTCGTTAAAAAAACGTTGCAGGTAAACTACCCCTTTCCCTCAACCGATCTTTACCAAAAACAAGAGGTCTTGAGAACTCTACAATTTAGGGCTGTATGCAAATAATCTTTTGATTATGTTTGAATTTGCGGCTGTTATCGTTTGCCATAGGAAATACCCTTGTTAAAACATAAAACGTTACAGGTAAACTACCCCTTTCCCTTAACCGATCTTCACCAAAAACAATAGGTCTTGAGTACTCTACAAATCAGGGCTGTATGCAAAACATTATTTGATTCTGTTTGAATTTGCGGCTGTTATCGTTTGCCATAGAAAAAACCCTTGTTAAAAAAACGTTGCAGGTAAACTACCCCTTTCCCTCAACCGAACTTCACCAAAAACAATAGGTCTTGAGAACTCTACTACTTAGGGCTGTATGCAAATAATCTTTTGATTCTGTTTGAATTTGCGGCTGTTATCGTTTGCCATAGGAAATACCCTTGTTAAAACATAAAACGTTATAGGTAAACTACCCCTTTCCCTTAACCGATCTTCACCAAAATCAACAGATCTTGAGAACTCTACAATTCAGGGCCAAATGCGAAACATTATTTGATTCTGTTTGAATATGCGGCTGTTATCGTTTGCCAAACAAACAAAATTACCCTTGCTAAAAAAAAAGCGTTGCAGGTAAACTACCCCTTTCCCTTAAACGATCTTCACCAAAAACAATAGGTCGCTAGTACTCTGCAAATCAGGGCTGCATGCAAAAAATTATTTGATCCTGTTTGAATTTGCGGCAGTTATCGTTTGCCATAGAAAAAAAATCTAAGACAGACAGACAGACAGACAGACACACACACAGACACTTTTCGGAAAACGCCTTTTTTTCATGTTTTGAGTGTAGTAGAATCAGAATCTGCAATAATCTCGAACACGATTTTTTTTGCCATCACCATACTTCCATTCCTTAAGGAATATGGAAGTAAAAAAATTATCCCTCCCCCTTCAACTATAATTTTGATTTATAGAAAATTACCCCCAGCCCGTTCAACTAGCCTCTTCATTTATAGATATTTCATCTACGTTTCTACAGTGGATTATTAAGATCTTATCAGGATACTTTATCAAAATAAAAAAACGTTGCAGGTAAACTACCCCTTTCCCTCAACCGATCTTCACCAAAAACAATAGGTCTTGAGAACTCTACAATTTAGGGCTGTATGCAAATAATCTTTTGATTCTGTTTGAATTTGCGGCTGTTATCGTTTGCCATAGGAAATACCCTTGTTAAGACATAAAACGTTACAGGTAAACTACCCCTTTCCCTTAACCGATCTTCACCAAAAACAATAGGTCTTGAGTACTCTACAAATCAGGGCTGTATGCAAAACATTATTTGATTCTGTTTGAATTTGCGGCTGTTATCGTTTGCCATAGAAAATACCCTTGTTAAAAAAACGTTGCAGGTAAACTACCCCTTTCCCTCAACCGAACTTCACCAAAAACAATAGGTCTTGAGAACTCTACTACTTAGGGCTGTATGCAAATAATCTTTTGATTCTGTTTGAATTTGCGGCTGTTATCGTTTGCCATAGGAAAAACCCTTGTTAAAACATAAAACGTTACAGGTAAACTACCCCTTTCCCTTAACCGATCTTCACCAAAATCAACAGATCTTGAGAACTCTACAATTCAGGACCGCGTGCGAAACATTATTTGATTCTCTTTGAATTTGCGGCTGTTATCGTTTGCCAAACAAACAAAATTACCCTTGCTAAAAAAAACCGTTGCAGGTAAACTACCCCTTTCCCTCACCCGATCTTCACCAAAAACAATAGGTCGCGAGTACTCTGCAAATCAGAGCTGTATGCAAAAAATTATTTGATTCTGTTTTAATTTGCGGCAGTTATCGTGGAAAGGAATGGAAGTATGGTGATGGCAAAAAAAATCGTGTTCGAGATTATTGCAGATTCTGATTCTACTACACTCAAAACATGATATCGGTATGGAGAACCATACATGACTTCCATATTCTAAGATTTATATTTAAATCTTAATATCGCCTGCCAAGCGCGATATATTTTCTCTTATATATGATGTACATTTAAATGAAAAAATTTTAATTTTATTGCTTGGCAACAAAATTATTTTATGTTTAACAATTACCATTGTTTGAAAAAGTTTAAATAAATTTTCAAGTACTTTACTCTTGTTAAAACGTAAAAGGTTGCTGGTAAACTACCCCTTCCCCTTAACCGATCTTCACCAAAATCGAAAGTCCTTGAGACCTCTACAGTTCAGGGACGTATGCAAAAAATTATTTGATTCTATTTGAATTTGCGGCAGTTATCGTTTGCCATAGAAAATACGCTTGATAAAAAAACGTTGCAGGTAAACTACCCCTTCCCCTTAACCGATCTTCACCAAAAACAAATGGTCTTGAGTACTCTACAAATCAGGGCTGTGTGCAAAACATTATTTGATTCTGTTTGAATTTGCGGCTGTTATCGTTTGCCATAGAAAATACCCTTGTTAAAAAAACGTTGCAGGTAAACTACCCCTTTCCCTCAACCGATCTTCACCAAAAACAATAGGTCACGAGTACTCTATAAATCAGGGCTGTATGCAAAAAATTATTTGATTCTATTTTAATTTGCGGCAGTTATCGTTTGCCATAGAAAAAAATACGCTTGATAAAAAATGTTGCAGGTAAACTACCCCTTCCCCTCAACCGATCTTCACCAAAAACAATATGTCTTGAGTACTCTACAAATTAGGACTGTATGCAGAAAATTATTTGATTCTGTTTGAATTTGCGGCTGTTATCGTTTGCCATAGAAAATACCCTTGTTAAAAAAACGTTGTTGGTAAACTACCCCTTTCCCTTAACCGATCTTCACCAAAAACAATAGGTCTTGAGAACTCTATAACTCAGAGCTGTATGCAAAAAATTATTTGATTCTGTTTGAATTTGCGGCAGTTATCGTTTGCCATAGAAAATACGCTTGATAAAAAACGTTGCCGGTAAACTACCCCTTCCCCTCAACCGATCTTCACCAAAAACAATAGGTCTTGAGTACTCTACAAATCAGGGCTGTATGCAAAACATTATTTGATTATGTTTGAATTTGCGGCTGTTATCGTTTGCCATAGTAAATACCATTGTTAAAACATAAAACGGTACAGGTAAACTACCCCTTTCCCTTAACCGATCTTTACCAAAATCAACAGATCGTGAGAACTCTACAATTTAGGGCTGTATGCGAAACATTATTTGATTCTGTTTGAATTTGCGGCTGTTATCGTTTGCCAAACAAACAAAATTACCCTTGATAAAAAAAACCGTTGCAGGTAAACTACCCCTTTCCCTTAAACGATCTTCACCAAAAACAATAGGTCGCTAGTACTCTGCAAATCAGGGCTGCATGCAAAAAATTATTTGATCCTGTTTGAATTTGCGGCAGTTATCGTTTGCCATAGAAAAAAAATCTAAGACAGACAGACAGACAGACAGACACACACACAGACACTTTTCGGAAAACGCCTTTTTTTCATGTTTTGAGTGTAGTAGAATCAGAATCTGCAATAATCTCGAACACGATTTTTTTTGCCATCACCATACTTCCATTCCTTAAGGAATATGGAAGTAAAAAAATTATCCCTCCCCCTTCAACTATAATTTTGATTTATAGAAAATTACCCCCAGCCCGTTCAACTAGCCTCTTCATTTATAGATATTTCATCTACGTTTCTACAGTGGATTATTAAGATCTTATCAGGATACTTTATCAAAATAAAAAAACGTTGCAGGTAAACTACCCCTTTCCCTCAACCGATCTTCACCAAAAACAATAGGTCTTGAGAACTCTACAATTTAGGGCTGTATGCAAATAATCTTTTGATTCTGTTTGAATTTGCGGCTGTTATCGTTTGCCATAGGAAATACCCTTGTTAAGACATAAAACGTTACAGGTAAACTACCCCTTTCCCTTAACCGATCTTCACCAAAAACAATAGGTCTTGAGTACTCTACAAATCAGGGCTGTATGCAAAACATTATTTGATTCTGTTTGAATTTGCGGCTGTTATCGTTTGCCATAGAAAATACCCTTGTTAAAAAAACGTTGCAGGTAAACTACCCCTTTCCCTCAACCGAACTTCACCAAAAACAATAGGTCTTGAGAACTCTACTACTTAGGGCTGTATGCAAATAATCTTTTGATTCTGTTTGAATTTGCGGCTGTTATCGTTTGCCATAGGAAAAACCCTTGTTAAAACATAAAACGTTACAGGTAAACTACCCCTTTCCCTTAACCGATCTTCACCAAAATCAACAGATCTTGAGAACTCTACAATTCAGGACCGCGTGCGAAACATTATTTGATTCTCTTTGAATTTGCGGCTGTTATCGTTTGCCAAACAAACAAAATTACCCTTGCTAAAAAAAACCGTTGCAGGTAAACTACCCCTTTCCCTCACCCGATCTTCACCAAAAACAATAGGTCGCGAGTACTCTGCAAATCAGAGCTGTATGCAAAAAATTATTTGATTCTGTTTTAATTTGCGGCAGTTATCGTGGAAAGGAATGGAAGTATGGTGATGGCAAAAAAAATCGTGTTCGAGATTATTGCAGATTCTGATTCTACTACACTCAAAACATGATATCGGTATGGAGAACCATACATGACTTCCATATTCTAAGATTTATATTTAAATCTTAATATCGCCTGCCAAGCGCGATATATTTTCTCTTATATATGATGTACATTTAAATGAAAAAATTTTAATTTTATTGCTTGGCAACAAAATTATTTTATGTTTAACAATTACCATTGTTTGAAAAAGTTTAAATAAATTTTCAAGTACTTTACTCTTGTTAAAACGTAAAAGGTTGCTGGTAAACTACCCCTTCCCCTTAACCGATCTTCACCAAAATCGAAAGTCCTTGAGACCTCTACAGTTCAGGGACGTATGCAAAAAATTATTTGATTCTATTTGAATTTGCGGCAGTTATCGTTTGCCATAGAAAATACGCTTGATAAAAAAACGTTGCAGGTAAACTACCCCTTCCCCTTAACCGATCTTCACCAAAAACAAATGGTCTTGAGTACTCTACAAATCAGGGCTGTGTGCAAAACATTATTTGATTCTGTTTGAATTTGCGGCTGTTATCGTTTGCCATAGAAAATACCCTTGTTAAAAAAACGTTGCAGGTAAACTACCCCTTTCCCTCAACCGATCTTCACCAAAAACAATAGGTCACGAGTACTCTATAAATCAGGGCTGTATGCAAAAAATTATTTGATTCTATTTTAATTTGCGGCAGTTATCGTTTGCCATAGAAAAAAATACGCTTGATAAAAAATGTTGCAGGTAAACTACCCCTTCCCCTCAACCGATCTTCACCAAAAACAATATGTCTTGAGTACTCTACAAATTAGGACTGTATGCAGAAAATTATTTGATTCTGTTTGAATTTGCGGCTGTTATCGTTTGCCATAGAAAATACCCTTGTTAAAAAAACGTTGTTGGTAAACTACCCCTTTCCCTTAACCGATCTTCACCAAAAACAATAGGTCTTGAGAACTCTATAACTCAGAGCTGTATGCAAAAAATTATTTGATTCTGTTTGAATTTGCGGCAGTTATCGTTTGCCATAGAAAATACGCTTGATAAAAAACGTTGCCGGTAAACTACCCCTTCCCCTCAACCGATCTTCACCAAAAACAATAGGTCTTGAGTACTCTACAAATCAGGGCTGTATGCAAAACATTATTTGATTATGTTTGAATTTGCGGCTGTTATCGTTTGCCATAGTAAATACCATTGTTAAAACATAAAACGGTACAGGTAAACTACCCCTTTCCCTTAACCGATCTTTACCAAAATCAACAGATCGTGAGAACTCTACAATTTAGGGCTGTATGCGAAACATTATTTGATTCTGTTTGAATTTGCGGCTGTTATCGTTTGCCAAACAAACAAAATTACCCTTGATAAAAAAAACCGTTGCAGGTAAACTACCCCTTTCCCTCAACCGATCTTCACCAAAAACAATAGGTCGCGAGTACTCTACAAATCAGGGCTGTATGCTAAAAATTATTTGATTCTGTTTGAATTTGCGGCTGTTATCATTTGCCATAGAAAAAAAATCTACAGACAGACAGACAGACAGACACACACACACAGACACTTTTCGGAAAACGATTTTTTTTCATGTTTTGAGTGTAGTAGAATCAGAATCTGCAATAATCTCGAACACGATTTTTTTTGCCATCACCATACTTCCATTCCTTAAGGAATATGGAAGTAATATCGGTATGGAGAACCATACATGACTTCCATATTCTAAGATTTATATTTAAAATCATTTTCACCCAAACAGCCAGGCTGTGTCTTACCTGCCTTTTTATTGCTGTATTAAATGAAAAATATTATATTACATTAAAATGAATAAGTTATAATTTTATTGCCTGGCAACAAAATTATTTTATTTTTAACAATTACCATTGTTTCAAAAAGTTTAAATAAATTTTCAAGTACTTTACTCTTGTTAAAACGTAAAAGGTTGCAGGTAAACTACCCCTTCCCCTTAACCGATCTTCACCAAAATCGAAAGTCATTGAGACCTCTACAATTCAAGGACGTATGCAAAACATTATTTGATTCTGTTTGAATTTGCGGCTGTTATCGTTTGCCATAGAAAATACGCTTGATAAAAAAACGTTCCAGGTAAACTACCCCTTCCGCTTAACCGATCTTCACCAAAAACAATAGGTCTTGAGTACTCTACAAATCAGGGCTGTATGCAAAACATTATTTGATTCTGTTTGAATTTGCGGCTGTTATCGTTTGCCATAGAAAATACCCTTGTTAAAAAAACGTTGCTGGTAAACAACCCCTTTCCCTCAACCGATCTTCACCAAAAACAATAGGTCTTGAGAACTCTACAATTCAGGGCTGTATGCGAAAAATTATTTGATTCTGTTTGAATTTGCGGCTGTTATCGTTTGCCAAAAAAAAAAAATTTCCCTTGATAAAAAAAAACCGTTGCAGGTAAACTACCCCTTTCCCTTAAACGATCTTCACCAAAAACAATAGGTCGCTAGTACTCTGCAAATCAGGGCTGCATGCAAAAAATTATTTGATCCTGTTTGAATTTGCGGCAGTTATCGTTTGCCATAGAAAAAAAATCTACAGACAGACACACAGACAGACAGACAGACACACACACAGACACTTTTCGGAAAACGCCTTTTTTTCATGTTTTGAGTGTAGTAGAATCAGAATCTGCAATAATCTCGAACACGATTTTTTTTGCCATCACCATACTTCCATTCCTTAAGGAATATGGAAGTAAAAAAATTATCCCTCCCCCTTCAACTATAATTTTGATTTATAGAAAATTACCCCCAGCCCGTTCAACTAGCCTCTTCATTTATAGATATTTCATCTACGTTTCTACAGTGGATTATTAAGATCTTATCAGGATACTTTATCAAAATAAAAAAACGTTACAGGTAAACTACCCCTTTCCCTTAACCGATCTTCACCAAAAACAATAGGTCTTGAGTACTCTGCAAATCAGGGCTGTATGCAAAACATTATTTGATTCTGTTTGAATTTGCGGCTGTTATCGTTTGCCATAGAAAATACCCTTGTTAAAAAAACGTTGCTGGTAAACTACCCCTTTCCCTCAACCGAACTTCACCAAAAACAATAGGTCTTGAGAACTCTACAATTTAGGGCTGTATGCAAATAATCTTTTGATTCTGTTTGAATTTGCGGCTGTTATCGTTTGCCATAGGAAATACCCTTGTTAAAACATAAAACGTTACAGGTAAACTACCCCTTTCCCTTAACCGATCTTCACCAAAATCAACAGATCTTAAGAACTCTACAATTCAGGGCTGTATGCGAAACATTATTTGATTCTGTTTGAATTTGCGGCTGTTATCGTTTGCCAAACAAACAAAATTACCCTTGCTAAAAAAAAACCGTTGCAGGTAAACTACCCCTTTCCCTCAACCGTTCTTCACCAAAAACAATAGGTCGCGAGTACTCTGCAAATCAGAGCTGCATGCAAAAAATTATTTGATTCTGTTTGAATTTGCGGCAGTTATCGTTTGCCATAGAAAAAAAAAAATCTACAGACAGACAGACAGACACACACACAGACAGACAGACAGACAGACACACAGACACTTTTCGGAAAACGACTTTTTTTCATGTTTTGAGTGTAGTAGAATCAGAATCTGCAATAATCTCGAACACGATTTTTTTTGCCATCACCATACTTCCATTCCTTAAGGAATATGGAAGTAATTAAGTACTTTACTCATGTTACAACAAAAAATGTTTCCGGTAAACTGCCCTTTCCTCGTAACCGATCTTCACCAAAATCAACAGACATTGAGTTCTCTATAGCTCAGGCACATATGTAAAAAATTATTTGATTCTGTTTGAATTTACGGCAGTTATGGTTCGTCATATAAAAAATTACCCATGTTAAAACATAAAACATGAGATTTATAAAACATATCTAAGATTTATATTTAAAATCATTTTTGAAATAAAATATTTTCATAGAACCTACTAACGCTGGGGAAATCTGAGGAGCCAATCAGAGTTGGGCCTACCTGTCACTCTGCTGAATTAGGTGGAAAGCCCTGTCACTGTCGTCAAGTCCCCACCTCAATGAAGAACCCATTGTTTTATAAAAATATATTTAAATTTTGAAAACTGAAAATTCTTTTCTTGTAAATATTTATATTTTATAATCAAAATGACTTTATTTTTGTTACCTGGCAACAAAATTATTTTATTTTCAACAATTACCATTGTTTCAAAAAGTTTAAATAAATTTTCAAGTACTTTACTCTTGTTAAAACGTAAAAGGTTGCAGGTAAACTACCCCTTCCCCTTAACCGATCTTTACCAAAATCGAAAGTCCTTGAGACCTCTACAATACAGGGATGTATGCAAAACATTATTTGATTCTGTTTGAAATTGCGGCAGTTATCGTTTGCCATAGAAAAAAAAAAGGTTGCAGGTAAACTACCCCTTCCCCTCAACCGATCTTCACCAAAAACAATAGGTCTTGAGTACTCTACAAATCAGGGCTGTATGCAGAAAATTATTTGATTCTGTTTGAACTTGCGGCTCTTATCGTTTGCCATAAAAAATACCCTTGTTAAAAAAACGTTGTAGGTAAACTACCCCTTTCCCTTAACCGATCTTCACCAAAAACAATAGGTCTTGAGAACTCTACAATTTAGGGCTGTGTGCAAATAATCTTTTGATTCTGTTTGAATTTGCGGCTGTTATCGTTTGCCATAGGAAATACCCTTGTTAAAACATAAAACGTTACAGGTAAACTACCCCTTTCCCTTAACCGATCTTCACCAAAAACAATAGGTCTTGAGAACTCTACAATTCAGGGCTGTATGCGAAAAATTATTTGATTCTGTTTGAATTTGCGGCTGTTATCGTTTGCCAAAAAAAAAAAATTTCCCTTGATAAAAAAAAAACCGTTGCAGGTAAACTACCCCTTTCCCTCAACCGATCTTCACCAAAAACAATAGTTCGCGAGTACTCTACAAATCAGGGCTGTATGCAAAAAATTATTTGATTCTGTTTGAATTTGCGGCAGTTATCGTTTGCCATAGAAAAAAAATCTACAGACAGACACACAGACAGACAGACACACAGACACACACACAGACACTTTTCGGAAAACGACTTTTTTTCATGTTTTGAGTGTAGTACAATCAGAATCTGCAATAATCTCGAACACGATTTTTTTGCCATCACCATACTTCCATTCCTTAAGGAATATGGAAGTAAAAATAAACGTTCAAACATTTTCAAAAACAATAAATAGAATACTGCATTTCTACTAACACCTCTTAAATAAATAAAACTTCAACTTATTACGTTTCAGTGTAATTCGATTTTTATTTTTGCATAAGGAACACTTTAAAACACTTGGTTAACACGTAATTTTTAAATTAGTTTAACATAAGTGGAAAGGTAGAAAATACAGGAGTAATTTCAAAACGACGTACTTTTTAAAAACTGAATACACACTGGTGGTAAGTGTTGACGAGGTGAGAATGGATTGGAAGTAAATATAATGGCTTGTTAAACACAGCAGTGCGCCTCTCGACTTCCTTCAGGGTTGCGCTGTACGCTATTCCAATGGAAGCGTTCACGAGTGCTTGTGTGTATTACGTGCCGCTTACAACTCAGGTGAGAGCTGGTTCGCACGCGCGCGCCGAGATCGCGATTTTTACTTCCATATTCCTTAAGGAATGGAAGTATGGTGATGGCAAAAAAAATCGTGTTCGAGATTATTGCAGATTCTGATTCTACTACACTCAAAACATGAAAAAAAGTCGTTTTCCGAAAAGTGTCTGTGTGTGTGTCTGTCTGTCTGTCTGTCTGTCTGTCTGTCTGTCTGTCTATCTGTCTGTCTGTCTGTCTGTCTGTCTGTCTGTCTGTCTGTAGATTTTTTTTCTATGGCAAACGATAACTGCCGCAAATTCAAACAGAATCAAATAATTTTTTGCATGCAGCCCGGATTTGCGGAGTACTCGCGACCTATTGTTTTTGGTGAAGATCGGTTGAGGGAAAGGGGTAGTTTACCTGCAACGGTTTTTTTTTAGCAAGGGTAATTTTGTTTGTTTGGCAAACGATAACAGCCGCAAATTCAAACAGAATCAAATAATGTTTCGCATACAGCCCTGAATTGTAGAGTTCTCAAGATCTGTTGATTTTGGTGAAGATCGGTTAAGGGAAAGGGGTAGTTTACCTGTAACGTTTTATGTTTTAACAAGGGTATTTCCTATGGCAAACGATAACAGCCGCAAATTCAAACAGAATCAAAAGATTATTTGCATACAGCCCTAAATTGTAGAGTTCTCAAGACCTATTGTTTTTGGTGAAGTTCGGTTGAGGGAAAGGGGTAGTTTACCTGCAACGTTTTTTTAACAAGGGTATTTTCTATGGCAAACGATAACAGCCGCAAATTCAAACAGAATCAAATAATGTTTTGCATACAGCCCTGATTTGTAGAGTACTCAAGACCTATTGTTTTTGGTGAAGATCGGTTAAGGGAAAGGGGTAGTTTACCTGTAACGTTTTATGTTTTAACAAGGGTATTTCCTATGGCAAACGATAACAGCCGCAAATTCAAACAGAATCAAAAGATTATTTGCATACAGCCCTAAATTACAGAGTTCTCAAGACCTATTGTTTTTGGTGAAGATCGGGTAAGGGAAAGGGGTAGTTTACCTGTAACGTTTTATGTTTTAACAAGGGTATTTCCTATGGCAAACGATAACAGCCGCAAATTGAAACAGAATCAAAAGATGATTTGCATACAGCCCTAAATTGTAGATTTCTCAAGACCTATTGTTTTTGGTGAAGATTGGTTGAGGGAAAGGGGTAGTTTACCTGCAACGTTTTTTTAACAAGGGTATTTTCTATGGCAAACGATAACAGCCGCAAATTCAAACAGAATCAAATAATGTTTTGCATACAGCCGTGATTTTTGGAGTACTCAGGACCTGTTGTTTTTGGTGAAGATCGGTTAAGGGGAAGGGGTAGTTTACCTGCAACGTTTTTTTATCAAGCGTATTTTCTATGGCAAACGATAACAGCCGCATATTCAAACAGAATCAAATGATTGTTTGCATACGTCCCTGAATTGCAGAGGTCTCAATGACTTTCGATTTTGGTGAAGATCGGTTAAGGGGAAGGGGTAGTTTACCTGCAACGGTTTTTTTAATCAAGGGTAACTTTGTTTGTTTGGCAAACGATAACAGCCGCCAATTCAAACAGAATCAAATAATGTTTCGCATACAGCCCTAAATTGTAGAGTTCTCAAGATCTGTCGATTTTGGTACAGATCGGTTAAGGGAAAGGGGTAGTTTACCTGCAACGTTTTATGTTTTAACAAGGGTATTTCCTATGGCAAACGATAAAAGCCGCAAATGTAAACAGAATCAAACAATGTTTTGCATACAGTCCTGATTTGTAGAGTACCCAAGATCTATTGTTTTTGGTGAAGATCGGTTAAGGGAAAGGGGTAGTTTACCTACAACGTTTTTTTAACAAGGGTATTTTCTATGGCAAACGATAACAGCCGCAAATTCAAACAGAATCAAATAATTTTCTCCATACAGCCCTGATTTGTAGAGTACTCAAGACCTGTTGTTTTTGGTGAAGATCGGTTGAGGGGAAGGGGTAGTTTACCTGCAACGTTTTTTATCAAGCGTATTTTCTATGGCAAATGATAACTGCCGCAAATTCAAACAGAATCAAATAATTTTTTGCATACATCAGTGAATTGTAGAGGACTCAAGGCCTTTAGATTTTGGTGAAGATCAGTTAAGGGGAAGGGGTAGTTTACCAGCAAACGTTTACGTTTTAACAAGAGTAAAGTACTTGAAAATTCATTTAAACATTTTCAAACAATGGTAATTGTTGAAAATAAAATAATTTTGTTGCCAGGCAATCTGAAAATTTCAGATTTTGTACCACAAAATCTGAAAAGATTATACGATAGTTTATGAAATGGTTAATAATACGTCAGTGGAAGGTGTAATGAGAAATTAGCAGAAATGGAAACCTGGGGAATGTTAACTGTTCTGTAGATACAATTTTGTCAGAATGTTTGGAAATGATCATCAACATTGAAGAAAAAGTAAGCATATTAAGAAACATATGTAAGTACTTATTATAAAAAAATAATGTTTGTTTTTTGATTAAGTCAGTTTGATTATAAAATATAAATATTTACAACAAGAAAATAATTTTCAGTTTTCAAAATTTAAATATATTTTTATAAAACAATGGGTTCTTCATTGCGGTGGGGACCATGTCACTCACTCCATCTCAAGCCTCCTCTCCCATTTTGCAGAAAAAGAGGACCCTGTCAAGGCTGATACTTTGACGACAGTGACAGGGCTTTCCACCAAATTCAGCAGAGTGACAGGTAGGCCCAACTCTGATTGGCTCCTCAGATTTCCCCAGCGTTAGTAGGTTCTATGAAAATATTTTATTTCAAAAATGATTTTAAATATAAATTTTAGATATGTTTTATAAATTTCATGTTTTATGTTTTAACATGGGTAATTTTTTATATGACGAACCATAACTGCCGTAAATTCAAACAGAATCAAATAATTTTTTACATATGTGCCTGAGCTATAGAGAACTCAATGTCTGTTGATTTTGGTGAAGATCGGTTACGGGGAAAGGGCAGTTTACCTGAAACATTTTTTGTTGTAACATGAGTAAAGTACTTAATTTTGATAAAATATCCTGATAAGATCTTAATAATCCACTGTAGAAACGTAGATGAAATATCTATAAATGAAGAGGCTAGTTGAACGGGCTGGGGGTAATTTTCTATAAATCAAAATTATAGTTGAAGGGGGAGGGGATAATATTTTTTATATGTGTACTACGTTATTGGCAAGAAAGAAGTATTTTTTTGTTAAAATTCCTTCCCTGGCTGTTTGGCTGAAAATGATTTTAAATATAAATCTTAGAATATGGAAGTCATGTATGGTTCTCCATACCGATATTTATAAACAGCAAAAACAAAACTAGCGTGCACTTTAACCGTGGATTTTGTAAAACTGACTTGTGATGTTTTTATAGAATTAAATATAATTTTTTTTTACTTTTTGCGGTTAGCCACACATCATACTGTGTGAAAATTTAACCCTCGTGAAACGTTTTTGTCTTTTATATACAGAGTGATTCGGAACTGCACTCTAATCTCTCGGTAAATTACTCTATAGCTGAAAATAAGGAAAAAAGTTGGTATAAACAAAAGTCCAAAAACGCTTCGTTAGCGAGTTACGTCTAGCGAAAGATTTCGCTAATATACATTGTGCAGCCGTATTTAATTTTACCGGTCTGAAAGTTCGATGCAAATTTCTTTGTTCTATACGTTTTTTGACCTGAAAAATTGAATAAAACAGGTCGCAGAACTGTAACTCTAATAGTTTTTAAGTTATCTGACGTAAAACACAAAAAATTGAACTCAAAAATACACTTTGTTACGTTTGGAGTAAAATAACTTTATTAAATGGCTAATAAATGCATTACAGTTTCAAATTTAATTCTGAGTTAATTGGCGTGATTAAAGCCAATAAAAAATAAATACAAGTCCAAGAAATCTTAATTTTATTGAATGAAAAACAAAACAGAAATGATTAAATTATGTGAAAGTAATCTTACATTCAAAGTAATTGTTCGATGTGGCCACCATTCTGTTGAATGCAGCATTTAGCACGACGAATCCAAGCTTTTCTAACTTTGCTTAGTGTGTCAGGACTATTTTTTAGAGTTGCTCCAGCTTCAATGATTCGATTCCTTAGCTCTTCCTGAGTGTTAATGTGTGTTGAATATACCAAACTCTTCATCGATCCCCAAAGGTTAAAATCTAATGGCGTGAGATCCGGAGATCGTGCAGGCCATTTTACGGGTCCTGCTCGACCAATCCAGTGGTTACCATAGGTATTACTTAAGTAACGTGTTACAGAACGACTGAAGTGAACTGGCGATCCATCATGCATAAACCACATCCCTGCTCTGTATTGAAGAGGAACATCTTCCAAAAGTTCTTGCAGATTTGTTTGTAAAAAATTCAGGTACTCTTCTCCATTGAGCCGTGGAGGTAAGAAACACGGCCCAATGACATTGCCAGCAAGAATTCCACACCACACATTAAATGAAAATGTGTGTTGGAAATGCGTTACGGCAACTTCATGTGGGTTTTCCTCTGCCCAAATATGGGTGTTACAGAAATTTACAACTCCATTCCTAGTAAAGCATGATTCATCTGTAACTAGAATCCGTTTAAGGAAATTGCGATCAACTGATTTTTGTCTTACTAACCATTGGCAAAATTCTTTTCGATTATTGTAATCTTGCGGTAGTAAATCTTGCACTGGTGTGACATGAAATGAGTACAATTGTTGCTCTCGCAAAATTCGCCATACGGATGTTTGAGAAATATTAAAGCGACAAGACAGTCTTCTAGTACTTGTTGGAGACGTGTGAACTGCATCAAGTATTTCTTCTTCTACATTCACGTTTCTAACAAATCGTTGTCGGCCAGTAGGCCTATATGTACGTCTTGTTATTAGCGTACCTGTTTCTCTGAGACGTCTTTCAACTGTTTCAAAAGTTTTACAGCATGGTATTCTTCTATGAGGATATTTCTCGCGGTATTCTCGAACAGCAGCTGTGCTATTACAATCTACTTTTCCGTAAATTAATAACATATCTGTAAATTCTTCGAAAGTAAATAAATTTGTGGTGTCACCCATATTTACAGTTTAACTAAATAACTATCTGTTATTAATACGTTGATAACTTGTAAACTCGTAGAGCAACACACAACTAATGAGATACTTCACAAAGACTTTCAAATGGGAGTATGTAAACTGCGCACTTTATTATTGGTCATTAATAACAACAAAAGATTAGGCCGCTAGAGGATATGTTTACATACAGTTTATTGCAATCAGTTGTTATTTAGAAGCTCATTGTTGCTATTGCCAACTTATGAAATCGAAGAAAAAATTAAGAATTAAATTAAATTCTCTATAAGTTTTATTTGAAACTGTAATGCATTTATTAGCCATTTAATAAAGTTATTTTACTCCAAACGTAACAAAGTGTATTTTTAGAGTTCAATTTTTTGTGTTTTACGTCAGATAACTTAAAAACTATTAGAGTTACAGTTCTGCGACCTGTTTTATTCAATTTTTCAGGTCAAAAACCGTATAGAACAAAGAAATTTGCATCGAACTTTCAGACCGGTAAAATTAAATATGGCTGCATAATGCATATTAGCGAAATGTTTCGCTAGTCGTAACTAGCTAACGAAGCGTTTTTGGACTTTTGTTTATACCAACTTTTTTCCTTATTTTCAGCTATAGAGTAATTTACCGAGAGATTAGAATGCAGTTCCGAATCACCTGTATAATTTACGATCTTTCGAAACACCAGGTTCATCCTTCTGTTTTCTGTTCTCTGCGATTTAGGTGTTTTTCATTTGATTTAATAATCTGGCTTAGGAGGTTTGATGAAAAAGCACGTGCAATTTTTGAATTTCCCGCACTAGGAACATCAAGTGTTGGTACGGGATTAATCCCGCACTAGATTAAAAAATTGATTTATAAAATATTGGTATACTTGTGCGAAACAGTTGTTTAAGTCATAGGTATAATATCTACGAGGTCAATTGAAAAGTTCGCGGAGCGACATCTATAATTTAGCGATAGAACTACTTTTCATGTTGTAAGTAACAATTTTCATGTAATGAAAGCTTCAAATTGCGTGTAAATAACTGTTAACTTTCAAATATGTCTGTCAATTTATTCATTTTTCCAGCTGTTTGAAATTTATGTGTCACGCGTGTTTTGAAAAATGAACAAAATCATGATTCTTTGTCAAAAAAGGTCTAGCGCCAATGAAAATTGACGAGGGATGATAAACGTGCAAGGAGATCCCGCGCCTTCAAAACAGTGGTTTGTAAGTAGGTACCCGAGTTTAAAAGTGGTCGTACGAGCATTGAAAAAGATCCTCACAGTGGACACTCAAAAGTGCAACAACTCCAGATGCGGAATCCACCGCAAACGTTTTTACGTCAAGTTCTTGAGTTAAAATATGATACACACGCTAATGTGAGATGCTTATGATCTCAGCAATTCCATACACTCTGAATCGCCGGTCTTCCAACACCGTGTATCAAATATTTTTAGCGATATCCAGATCACTTTTAGTGGAGTTATTACGTCTTTTGGGCTTCCACTGGGGGGCTCGTCTTCAATGCTCGTACGATCATGTTTGAACTCGAGTGACCACTTACAAACCATTGTTTTTGAAGGTGCAGTATCTCATAACACCTTTCCTATTTTCTTGTAAATTTCCATACGCGCTAGATCATTTTTAACAAACAGATCAATCAAAGCACAATTTTTCAAAACATCCGTGAAACGAAAATTCCGAACAGCTGACAAACAGTGAACAAATTGGCAGAAAGATTTAGAAATTAACATTCTTCCAACACGCGAAAAATTTTATTTCTACCGCTAAGCTGTAGATGTCGCCCATCGTGCCACACATCCTCTGGTATCTGTTTAATTTATATTGATATTGTCTTCATATTCATAGCTTACGTCGCATCCTAGATGGCTGTAGTAGGATATTTGCCCAATAATTTTATTGTCTATTACTATTTTGGAGCGTACTGCGAATTGTCCGTTAAATGCCATTATTTTAAGTCACTTCATAAAATGTTAAATACTCTGTCCGCTTTCTCCAGAACAAAGAAATACAAACGAAAAATATATATTATAAGAAAAGAAGTATGTAATGGTACGTTTTCCTTCCAGTACACACATAATTGGTAGTGTGTCAGCAAACCATCTGTTTTTAATGGATCCATTTGTGTGTTTTTAACTTTTAATTGTACAGACGAAATGGGAAACTATCACTTTTGTATGGTGTGTATTACACGTTTAATCTGTTCCTGTCTGGCTCGACAATGTGATTCCATAAATTTGTGCTCTGACAGTAGAGAAAGCATGAAAGCTTTGTAATCATATCATCTTCCCACTTCAAATAAAGCATTATATTGTGATGTCTCCTTTCATATAATGGCAGATAAACATTTTATCAATTGTGACATTTTTATTTTCTTATAAATGTACTTGTATTGTACATGGGAGAAATGCTCCAACTCTACATGGTTGTAAAAATTTGTATTCATGGACGATATATACTTTTTCTATCAAAACTCTAAAGAAAACTTTTTGTAAGTATAAATATTTTAGATGAGATATTTTATTTAATATCCTTTTAGATATTATTCTCTGTGTTTCATTAAACTGCTTTTGACTACAATTAAATTTTTTTATTAATATCCACTTATCTCTACATTTTTTAATTTTACTGAAATGGTTTGTTATTTTATTTTATATCCTTTTAGATTTTATTCTGTAATATGTGTTTCAGTAAACTCCTTTGGCTAAAATTAAAATTGTTTATTAATATCCACTTATCTCTTTACATTTTTTAATTTTAGTGAAATGGTTTGTCATTATTAATGTATCATCACCAACCTGGTTTTACAGCAAGTGAGGTAGACTTCCAGCTCGCTGTTTCTATATCTTCTGATGTACCCATTCTCGCTCTTCATAACAGAGTTCTCATGATCCCTTTCCTCATGTGTTTTGAGGGTGTTGTCTTCATTTTTGTCTGTTAGTATTTACTGCATAGTAATTTTGAAAGTCTGTCATTCCTATTCTATATACATGTCAGTGTCATATAAGTTGTCTCCACTGTACGTCTTCTATCACTGGTGTTACTTTAAGTACTACGCTGACCATCTCTATTTCTAGTTTGCCCTAGTCTGGATTTTCTAACTGATCATATGAGGATCGTATGAGGAAGTCCATTACTGCCAACAATAATTTTCTCGCCATTTTATTATTTATATGCCGCACTTCACAACCATACATTAATATACTTTCCATTACTATTTTGTAGAAGAGCATCTTAGTGCTTGTTCATATGTTTTTCTGTCAAAGTACAGAATTAGGATGCCTTTGATTTTCTAATACTGTTGATTCTCTGTACACATTCTGTGTAACCTTTGATGATTACCAGACATTGATTATTTGACAGCACCTACTTCCATACAGTGGCATATCTAGAATTTGGCCTGGGGGGGGGGAGTCCAGTTGAATCATCGGCACCATATAAAAGGGAAAACAAAGTTAGCATTACAATCTTTAAAGTGGCTGAAAATGTGGGATAACATCCTGAAATCAGTCCCATTAAAGTAAATGGTAATAACAAAATAAAAATATGTTCTTGGATTTTGTTGTCCATGATGTGTCCATTGATTAACTAATTGTAAGTATAATACTACTGACTCGGAACACTAATTTCATTTTGATTTTTGTGTATTTTGGTATGATTGATTTGTTGAGGCATGTTTTGTTAAAAGTTATGTGTGTGGCAATTTTTCTAACCTTCAGTATCATGTTCCTGTAGGTTTGGACTATAGCTCATCTTGCTGTCTTAAATTCTTGGATTTTGTTGTCCGTGACATGTCCATTGATTAACTAGTTATAAGTATAATACTGACTAAAGTGTTCTGAGTCACTAGTATTATACTTATAATTAGTTAAACATATGTGCTATTGAAACATTGTTTAGATGATACTTATTGACCGAATTGTTTTTCCTATATTTGATATTTCAAATGTATGTGAAAAATGTGCAATAAACCCGTTTAAATATTTAAAAATTCATTATTACTAGGCCTATGCTAGCACACACAGTTGAAAAAAATAATAATAAAACAGCCTAAAAATTAACAGATTAGCAAAATTAGTCAACTTTTATCAACTCTGTGGGTGGAGTCAAGTCCCAGTCGACCCCCTCCCTGTAAATTCACCCCTGCTTCCACGTGTTCAGTTTTATTGTAGTTGATGCTCAACCATGATTTCATATATACCAGTTCTCTTTCTGGAATTTTCTTGTCATACATTCCTTATTTCTAAAGCCTATGCTACTGTGGCTTGGTCGACTGCATGACTCAAACTGACAGGTGTCATAGTGCCAATTGGGATCCACATGTTTCTACATTTCCATCATTTTGTTGAGGCAACATCAAGGTATGTTTGAAATAGGCTCAGACGTACTACATTTTGTAGGAGTCCTTTAGTTGGTGTGGAGCTAGTACTAAGCATTTTTAGTCAGAAAATGTGTTGATTTATTGGTAGTCTATATAATTCTTTAATGGTACATGTAATTGTGACATTGCTCTGGGATTTTTCTAATTCCTTAGTATCATGATGGTGTTGTATGCTTTGGTAAGATTTTTAAATAGTAGTTGTGTTTCTTTGCTATCTGTTATGTACACCGTTACAAATTCATGTATTATTCAAACATTTCAAACAGTAGAGAGCAGTAGAAGTTATAAAATTTACATACAAACTGAAACTTTACCAGCAGCCCTCAAAGAGCTAGTTATATAACTGAAGGAGACATCCAGTATTACTCGCTTTATTCCTAAGTATACTTCTACAGCAACTAACTAAGCAAACAACAGATGCAACAATCTGAAAAAGAAAATGGTATTTTTATAACTGAAAACTGTATCACTCTTTTAGTAAAAACTAAAATGTAAATGCAACAAGCAAATGACATGTATTTACTCTAACTTTAAATACACTTTTCTAAATGTATGCTAAGAATAAAATTTCTTAAGTCAGTAGTCACTGAATTTCTTCATCTTCTTCTGACTTCTGCAACAGACTTGTTTCTTGTTCCTCTTCAACACTCTGCCTCTATACCATCCTTCCATCTGCCCTTTTGGTTGACCTGTTCTCCTTTTGCCAGCTAGAAATGTACTTCTTGCTATCTTCAGTGTTCGTCCTGATATGATCATCCTGGTCTTTTTTCTACTTGTACTCCAAAACGACATTTGCTCTGTTTTCCAATCCCCCCTTATTCTTCCACTTCTGACTTTATCCCTTGACGTTTTATTTGCAGCTGCTCTCAAAACTTTCTTTTGACATGTTTCCAAAAGACCACCATTTGTGTCGGGTTTCTCCTGTATATTAGCTAACTGGGCTGACAGTTGGCTATTATATTCTTCCTTTTTTTAATCTACTTTTAATGTTTATTTTTCAAAGCGGTGTCCATCCTGCAGGTCTGTTGGATGTATTTATTTGGTCAACCATATCTTACTATAAAGTTTCATAGCTAGTAATGTCTACGTCCAAATATTTTGAAACCTGCTCAGTGACATTATTGAATTTTAAACTAAAAATTCTATAACATTCCTCCTCCTCTTCTATGTAGTGTGAGAGCCTGTTGTGAGAGCATATGCTAAGACCACTGCCTAGTGCTTGCTTACCAGCTGTATTTCTGATCTTTCTGCACTACCGCCCATCATAATGTTAGTGGACGGTTCAATGATAAGAACGTTAACTGCTAAAGGCTGTGCAGGAAATCAGGCAGTCCATAAATAGAATATTTTAGTGATTTTATTTTATAAGCACTTTATCGAAACATTAAAATCACATCCCATACAAACTGTAATCAAAGTAAATTGACGTTTACGGATAACTTCTTCAATGTTGTATGAAGATTGTAATCTGTCAGCTTCCATGGATTTACTCATATCTAGAAATTAACAGAATTAATTATGTAACTGCCATTTTCATTCCAGGTTATGGAATCATAACTGACAACAAATGGTTGACATCTGACAACAAATGAATTATGACTATGAGACATAAATGGTTGTTTACTCTGACTTCTGATTTGCCAGTGACTCTCAATAGGTTGGTTCAGCCTCCTGATGAAAGGTCCTGTGATCATACTTGTAGCCTTCTGATAGAACGTTTTGGTACATAGTAATCTACCAATAATCTACCCATGAAATGTATATATTTTTACAAACAGAATTATCACTGTTGCACACCACTATCAAAAAATTATTCCGATTAACGCTTTCAAGCTTCACAGCTCATCGTCAGATTGGAAATCAGATTTGTAATAGTGGTGTATAGTGGTGTGCAACAGTGATAATTCTGTTTGTGATTATAACCACCAACACAACTTTCTTAATTAAAAGTATATATTTTGTCTACAAGAAATAACAGGGTAACATTAAATTTTATGTTTACAGTAAACTTTATTATCCTGTGTATTCCTCTAGTCAATTCAGTAACTCTTAACTAAAAAGTTCTTAAATTATAATATTTGTGTTTTTACAAGTTTTTTTTAGCATTATAATGTTTATTTCAGACTTAATTTTCCTACTTTTGACTATGGCCATACAATAGGTTAAAAACATGTTTTGAGTATTAGAAGCTAATTTAGGTTTGGAGGATACGAGATAGTTATCTAATTTAATTATACACAATTTGATACCCAACTAAAAATTCAAAACATTTCTTTGTGCTCTATAATTTAATACAAGTGTGTACTGTCTCTTTTATACACCATTACATACTACACCATGTTAAAAAATAAAAATAAGAATCGTGGTTTCCTGGAACAAAAGTGAGGATAACAGTTTGTTGGATTAGGAGAAAAGAGCAGTTGGTCGCAACTGATGCAGAGGTATATTTATGGGAGGGGACAAATACGAAGACTCCACCCCCCCCCCCGCGATCTGAAAAAACTCACTTTTAAACATTATACCTTTATTTATGTATAAAATTTTCTTTGGTTTATTTTTATTATTAAAACTATAGTTATCATTTTTTAGTGTAAATCTTAATAAATAAGCCCTATCTTGTAAACAGTGTTTTAATTGCATATATCTTTTTATTGTATCATTATCTTTTAATTTGGTGGGCTTGATTTCAACATGTTTACCATGCATTTTTCAGACACTTTGATGATTATATTATTGATTAGTTTTAACTTCATTTCTCTTTTATATGAAGCCTACATGACCAGACCCTCACCAAAGCCATATTGTAGATACTTCACTGAATTGGTGACAAAAAGACCTGTATAGACCATGATGATTTTTTTTATGAGGGAGACTATGGAAAACTAATGTTCGCCGCAGGTGGGTCCGCACTCCTGTGGTGTGTGGAACTCGCACCCACCAAAACCACAAACCCTGGTGTCCACGGCATGGATCCACCTTGTGACTCAGCTTTTGCAATACTTCAAGGTGGTGCCATTTGTACTTCGTTCTGTGGACATTCATCTGTTTTAAACCTTCAGCGGGTCCATGTTACCTGTTTTCTGCTATTCTGGCAGCGGCCCCGGCAACATCATCTTCAACTTCCTTCTTTTGCCTTAGTACCTTCTCTGTGTAGGCTGCTACCTGCTCCCAATGGTGTTCGCTGTCTAGCATTATTCCGATGATATTTTCGGGCGAGATCTGTCCCACTACATTTTCCAGGGTTTGCCTCTCTTTCCATCTATCACAGGTGAAAAACGTGTGATTCAGATCATCTTAATTCCTGTTTACAGAAAATGCAGTCTGGTCTGTCTACTTTCCCCATCCTATATAGGTAAGCCCAGTACAGGCCATGGCCAGTTAGAAACTGTGTTATGAAATAATTAATCTCGCCATGTTTGCGGTCAGTCCACTCAGCTATCTGTTTTATGAGCCTATGACATTGATGATGATGATGACACGATGACGGTGGCGGCGATGGTGATGGTGGTGATGATGATGATGACGACGACGACGATGATGACGACAACTACAACATTGTTGACGATGCTGATGACATGATTTATTGGTTGTTTCATTGGCACACTTGTAACTTGCATTGTTGGAGTGTTTCCAGCCAATCATGTTATTGCACTGCACTAACTGCATGTTGAGCCAAGCTAACGAACGGTCAAATATTAGTCAAGTTAATAGCTTCTACACTCCACTGGAGTGTAATTTTGCATGTCCTGTTTCTGGAGTCCACTTTCTGATACAACCTTGAACTGGCTCAGTAATTTGTGTTATATGTCTTAAACAGCTGCAAAATGTTAAACTTGTGTTTTTTTTTTATATTCTTGAGATGACAAAAATTCATATATGAATTGAGGAATATTCTTTTAAATATGTGGTGTGATATTTATAAATTGTTGAATAACAATTTTTCCATAGACCTGGCCATTTTCTACAAACAGGTCTATAATGTGATCAAATAGTATTCTTTATTAACTATTGTATACTGTCCTTTATTAATGATAAGAATTCATGAGAAACATTATCATAATCTTTGTCTCACTGTTGTCATCTTTATTGATTGTTGTCCACTTTGGAAGTATTTGTGCAACTTGTAAACAAACTGCTCAATCAAGCATGTTATGGTTAACAAAAAAAAGCTAATCATAAGTATAACACTACCGACTCAGAACACAAAGCTTCATCTGATGAAGCTTATAATAAGCAAAAACTGGTTCAGGCTATAAGGTAAAAATTTTACATTTTTACCGATAAAAAACTTTGTGTTCCAAGTCGGTAGTGTTATACTTATAATTAGTTAATCAATGGACACGTCATAGACAATCCAAGAGAAAAAGGCTTTTGTAATGTTTTCAAAACGTGAAAACCTCATTAATTTTGTCTCTTTTATGCTATTTATCTCATAACTTATCTCATTTGACCTCGCATTGCAAATTGTTAAAAACCACAACTTACTGTCAGATTTAAACAAACATTCAATGTGATAAAAAATGTAAAGGGTTGTCACAGCGTCACTAATATAAAAACACAGTCTTTTAGATAGATATTTCTAACATGGGAAATTCAAAAATTTCACATACCTCTTGATCAAACCTTGTTTTCTTATTTTCACTGCATGTGTTAGGCATACTGCCTGTCCTCCCTTTGTCAACTCCAACCAACATAGGTTATTCATTTTCAAGGGTTTCCTGTAGTTTGCAATACATTGTAATCTTTGGAAGTCTGCATGGGCCCAAACCTTGAATATGTTAAATCTATAGGTGTGAACTCTATAATGAAGCATGAGGTAGACAAAGTGAGACGAGGATAAGATTACATGAAGTAAGAAGGATATCAAGTATAAAATTTAAGAAAATAAAATATAAGTGGGCAGGATATATGAGTAGGTGAGATGTTGCCAGAAGAACAAGAAGACTCCTAATTTCAGTGCCAAGAGAGGTAATGACAGACTGTTTGAAAGTTGGAGTGATGACCATCATAGGCTTACTTCTTGTCTACTCTGATTATAGCATTTCATCTAATGCGAAATTCTGATTAAATGCGAATTCTGTTTTAATGGAGTTCGTAATAAGCTCTACTTTGTCTGCCTTCTGTGTCAAGTACTTGTGTTTTACCTTATATCTACCACCAGGGCTTGATTTCAAGGGGAACATGCCGGAACGGTGTTCCAGAACCTCTTGCATCGAAAAATACAGCATTGGACACAAATAGTAAGGAAAGATCAAGAAACAAACAATATGATGACACAATGATGAAACTATGGAAACTTTTTTAAAATGTCCGAACCACCAAAACCATCACTTAGAGTTTGATTGAGGCTCCGGGATGATGCCAACATGAGTGACATGGTTTGATTGTCGTGCGGCTAACCTGACAATGAAGCTCTTTAGAAATATCAGTACACTTTTATTATCTTTGTAGATACAAATTTATATGTATGTTATATATTTTATAAGGGTTTAAAAATGTAGACCTCCTTTGTTATAACCTGGTGTAAAATTACACGCTAATATAAAATATAAGTATATTTGTGTCTGTACAACTTTTGAATTGGTGCATTCCGGCACCTATAATTTTAGAAATCTACCACTGTCTACCACCATACATATCTACAAACATTACATCTACATGTATGTTCAGGAGCATTATCTGACAATCATTTATCATATGCTCAGGAGTGAAATAATGATCTGCATAAGTTATAAAGACTTTCACTTGACCATACATAGTACAGTTAAGATTTCAGATTCCTATTTCTCAGCTCCCAGCTTCCTATTTCCTTTAGAAATTAATGGCTTGAGTTAAACTTTAACTATGTGTTTCTGTATGATAAATATGGAAGGAGAGAAAATAACAGGGTGACCCCTGCCAAACTCACTGATCATTAAAGCTGTTAAAAACCATTGTGAGACCAACTACAGCAGTCACAAATGATTTCTCTTATTTCTTTTCCCTTTCTTCATCAGTCACAATTGCTTACTAACAGGAATAAGACTTAACAAAATAATTTTAAGTGGGAGTGGATATATGTGAAACATTCTGTCTCATCTCCCCAACACTGTACAAATGATTGACTTTCATAATAGATCTCCCATGAAACTTGAGCTAAAGTACTCTCACACTGGAAAGTACAAAAGTGAAGAGTGGACTTTAGGATCTGAAAATTGTTATCTTGACCTTCTCTAGCTTAGGTGGTCTGTTCCACTTCATTAATATTTCAATTGATATTCTAAACTTTGCCATCCCTCATGTTTGTAGCAACACACTTTCGTATGCGATAAGCCAACAGGTATGTGGTTACTATTTTTCTGTTAAGATGTTTTCCCCACTTCACTTCACATCTCTACACTGGCTGTTCTTGTGGGTCCATGTTAGTCTTGTTCCATATAGTTTTATTTCCTCTTTTTTATTCCCTTCCATATGGGGATACACAGAGGAGATTTCAAGGTCAAAACCCTCCTGAAATTTTTCACTCAGCTAACGAATAGTAATATCGTGTTCTTTTATTGTTGTTTTAAGGTAGGTATAAATATTATTTATTATTATTATTTGGTGTTCTGCCCTAAGGCAGGTCTTCAAATGGTAAAAGCTCTCCAAGCTGTCCTATCGCATGCCAGTCTTTTTGTTTCTTCATAACACCCTCTGATTTTAATCCTATCTATTAACTTCATTCTTCTACGCCCTCTTCTTTTTTCTCCTTCTATGACACCCTCCATGGCAGTTGTAAGCAAGCAGTCTCTTCTTAAACAATGATCTAACCAATTCCTTTTCATATTTTTTATTACCTTCAGGATTCTTCTCTCTTCCCCTATTCTTCTTAAAACTTCATCATTCCTTACTTTATCAATCCACCTCACTTTTTCCATTGCTTGCCAAACCCACATCTCAAATGCTTCTAATCTTTTCTCATCTCTTTGTCTCTACACCATATTATTTATAATAAGCAATAATAATTAATTATGTATTCCTATTATGTATAGCCTATATTCATCTCCTCCACTTTTTGTTGAAATAGCACTGCCCCTCCCCAAATTAAATTCTGCATACGCCTGTGTCTTTTAAATTTTTGAGAAACGTCTTATGATTGAAGTCTGTTCTTTCATTTTTCATGATGTTTGTTCATTTCTTACTTCTGTATAACAATACTGGGAGGATCAAAGTATCACATAAGCATACTTGAGTCTTTGCTCCGGCCTTATTTTTAAATATTTTGATAATAAATTACTCTACATATGGGTTGCCATTTGTTAATGTTGTTGATAATCTCTGTCTTATTCAAATTATGTGAATAATTTGTCATATTAAAGATACTTAAATTGTGAAACTTGTGTCAAGAGTTTATTTATTATAAAAAATAGTATAGTTGAAAATTATAATGAAGACCAACATGTACAAACTTACAAGACCTGAGTGAACAGGAAATAAAACAAAGTGAAATAAATCATATACCTCTAGTGAAATCAAACAAATAAAACAAAGTGAAATAAAATTTAAATTACTTTCAAATAATAGGAAATAAAAAATATGTGACTGCACAGAACATGTAATAGTATAAATCCGTAACTCACAAAGGAGGTTCAACACTGGCAGATCTAGGATTTTCCCAATGGGAAGCAACCGTTATCAAACCCAACCTGCTTTGTTAATATCTGTACACGAGGGTTTAAGAATAACCTTGAAAATTCCCATGAAAATATTTGGAAATAAAAACACTATTTAATATGGTCACTCAGAGAAGCTACCAAATTCGATACAAATGCTGTGTTTTACGACTGTTATCATTATTGATTTACCATTCATATGACTTATCTTATTAACTATATGAATGTGATTGTAGTGAAGAAAGTGAAAACCATAAGTGACTACATTTTAATGCCTTTGCCTACACGTTGAAACAGCAGGAAATAATGAGACAAATTATCCATCCAAGTGACCAATCTCAAAGTTATTTAAAAAAAAGTACCACAAGCCTTATTGACTCATATTATTATTTCAAAATTTGAGACTAGAACCATGGCAACCATATTTCTGGAAACTGTACTTAAAAAATTAAGGATTTTTTTTTGTAATTCTCCATATCCTATATTACAAATGAACAAACAAAATAATTATTTGTACAATGTTTCTGGTACTATAGATAAATGTGAGAGAGTGCTCTTGCCCCCCCCCCCCAGGCATCCAATCTTGATAAGCCACTGGGACCAAATGGTAACTATATCAGTGTCATCTTGAATATTATAGCCAACACTCAGTCTGTAAAGCTGTTAAAGTATAAATCTAAATGTTTTCTGCAGCTATGTTATAATTGTCAAGAAAATAATTTTTTGCAAGTATAAAAATTGGGTACTCTCATATTTAGTTTTGCAAATGTCATCAAAGCAAACAGCAATCCAATCCTATTTCAGTTATTCCAATCATTTATCTTTCAAGCACAAAAATTTGTAAGATAATACTTTCCTTGTCATTTTTATATACAAAAAATAATCAGTACTTCTTTATTACTTCCTTTGGTTTCAAACATGAGTTTTGTGCTTACAAAAAGTATTTTATAGCATTAAATCATTTCTACATAGATTTTTAATATTTTTATATCATTTTCATCTACAACATTCTCTTCTCCAGAACTTTACATTATTCTGAGGGCCTTTCTCATGCCTACACATTGAAACAAGAAATAAGGAGAGAAATTATCCAGCCAAGTGACCAATCTTCAAAGTTCTTTTAAGACAGTACCACATGTCTTATTGACTCGTATTATTATTGCTAAATTTGAGAGCACAACCATGACAACAATATTTCTGGAAACTATACTTAAAAATGAAGGATTTTTTCGCAGTTCTCCATATCCTATTACAAATGAACAAACGAAATAATTATTTGTACATTCTTGTCTGCCATTACTATCATAATTTCTTGTCTTTGTACTCATTTATTATAAATGGCCTCTTTCTTTCTTACCAACTGTATATTTTCAGTTTTTATATTTTCAGTTATCAGTTCAATTACCAACTGAATATATGCTGATATTTTCAGTTTGGTCATATATTCAGATCACTTTAACTTCTAATGTTTAAAAGCTGCTATAAATATTTAACATGACAGTTCTTGCCATCTAGCACATCACATTCTCTCTCTCTCTCTCTCTCTCTCTCTCTCTCTCTCTCTCTCTCTCTCTCTCTCTCTGTTACAGTTGGTACAGACTGAAAGTATGAACTTATAATCCTTATTTTGCACTTATAATTTGCAGTAGACCATACAATGTTTATTCTTGCAGGAAAAACTAAAAGGTTTTTTTAAATATTCCTATAAAATATATAACATGTGGAATTAAAATAAAAAGTGTGATTACAATAAGCCGTTAAAGAAAACAAGGAACCTATGTAGATTTTATTTATCAGTAGTCTGGAAAAGCCGCATATAATGTAGTAAATCCAGAATAACTTGTTCTATTAACATGAGATTAACAAAAATCGTGCACTTGAAAATTGATAATATGTCTTATGGAATATCCTATTGATTATATTATGTATCTGGAATATATTACTTTGAAAATTGTCACTACACATTTTTTTTCAGAAGGCACCTGCTATCTTCCCGTAATAATTATATAATGTTTGTTTCATTTCACTATTTTTTTAACTCTGCTGTTAATATAATTATCATCTGGAATTAAAAAAATAAAACTAAAATGAAATATTACATATATGCATGCGACTTTCATTTATTTTATTTATAAACGTCATAAAACATTGGAAAACATAAATATTGATTTTTCCATTTACACAGTATAAAAAAGCCTGAATGTCAGTTACATTTTGTCCGCTAGATAGCTGTAAAGTGTACTTTTCAACGGACCGCGGGTTTGCGCCTGCGCTGCGTCGCCGTTAACCTTCATTCTGTCTTGCGCTGTAATACTGATAACTTATTGGTGGTGAACGCACTGAATCGTTCTAACATACATTTGGTGGTTTGTTTGAAAGTTTCAAAAAAAAGTTTCGCGTAAACGGTTTACGTTTGTTTACAAACATGGCGAAAGGAAAAATGCATTCTGGGTGAGTAGTTCAAATTCTTTCTAACGCGGTCGTTTTGCTGGTATCCGTTGAGTTTTTATGTTTATGTTATTAATAATTGCGGGGTGGAAAACATCTGTGATCGAACTCACGAGATTTAAAACATTTTTTATTTGTGACAAGATATTTTTAAAACAGGGTTTTCCATCATACTTTTATTAAAAAAATGTTTTCGACTAGTAAAAATATAGCTCAAAATGCAATGCCAGTATATTTTAATATTTTATTTTTAAATATTAAATAGGTGTAAATACAGTTACTTTGCAGTGATTTCTGTACTATGTGTGGACAAAAATTAATGTTGTTTTATAACAGAAGGGATACAATCAAACGTTTGTGCCTATGCTTTTTAATTAAGTGATCAGCACTTATGAAACAAATAATGTAAACAAACAAAAATTCATTTTAGATTTTGTTACGAGCGCTCTTTTAATTTGAATTTAGTTTTGAGGAGTGTCTGTTGGAGTATTCCCAGTTCTCTTGGTCGTTAATACATGATCCGCGATCACTTGTCAACGGAATGTTTTTAGGTGCGAAAATAGCAATTCGCTGGAAGTTGCGATCCCGATACCCAAATCATAGGGATTTGACCGAGTAACCTATTTTCTAAATGCATAACAAGGTGGTGATCTCTGAAGCGACCTTCAAGTTTACGAACTCTTATCTCAGAAGAATCCTCAGGCACGAGATTCGAAAGTCAAAGCCTTTGTGTTGTCTGAACTACATCGAGCCCATAAGAATTTTCAAGGGGCTTGCGTGATTTTTATTAATTTACTGTCCACAATAAAACATGGTTAATTTTTTTAATTAAACGATTTTGATTAGGAAAACT
Organism: Magicicada septendecula; assembly: GCA_034769895.1. Taxonomy (NCBI): domain Eukaryota; kingdom Metazoa; phylum Arthropoda; class Insecta; order Hemiptera; family Cicadidae; genus Magicicada; species Magicicada septendecula. The sequence goes on from CM068374.1 coordinate 422,309,488, forward strand.
ACAAACATAACAAAATTATGAGACAGATTACTTGGCTAGTTTTCGTGAAATGCAGCCATTGTGCCCGGTTTAATGCATACGGTTGCAATTCGAATAAGAAATTTTGATTCTTATTTGTAATTTTCGCGTAATTAATTCTGGAAAAATTTTATAATTTTTTTATATTTATAAAAAAATATTTTATAGGCAGATATTCTATTCATTGATATTTAACTTTAGCCTATTTGAGTTTCGTATTTTATTACATCTCTAATTGGTTTTCAAAATCACGGGTAAACTATTTATATCTAGTTTAAAATCAGTAATGTATACAAGAAAACATAGTGTTTATCTTTACTAAAAATCTTTAAACCTATTCTCGAGGTCCTGTATCAAAACGCAAGTTAAGATTCCTTATTTTTGTTGTAGTTTGCATGGTTATTTTTCCAGATAAAATTTCGAAGCGAGTTAAATATTGTTGAACGTAATTTGGTGTAATCAACCCGCTAGCCACATCGACAAGCTATGACGGGCATCGCCCCCTCATACTGCAGCTGTAAATCACTATAATAATTAAACGGTTTTATTTATTTCCAGTTACACTTCATAATTTAGACTTCATGTCACTCCGAGTTCACCTAGATCAGAACATCGCTTCCGCGGTCTCGATCCCCATTGTCAGCTGGTTTGTAACTCAGAACGTGTGTTTAGGAATACGTGTTTTTGTTATTCGTCCGTGTATTTTGTTCATCATCATCATCATCATCATCATCTCCACTTCACGGATTAGGCTGTACTGCCTGTTCCGGAAACTATTTCATCCTCGGACGCCCCACACTACGATACCCTGTGGGTTTATTTTTCAAGGCAAATTTGGGAAGGCGATCTTGCTGCACTCTTCTCAAGTGCTTACACCGTTGGCCTTGTATTCCGTGACTCTATCCTGTAATTAACAAAATTGTAAATCTCGCCTTATCTGTGTATTACTTATTCTGTCTCGTAACGTGCACCCTTTGACCAACCTAAGAAATTTCATTTCTGCTGATGTAACCTTCCCTCTGTGTCTCTGTGAAAGCATCCATGTCTCACTCCCATACAGCGCCACGGGTACAGCCGTAGTCTTATAAAACTTAAGCTTAGTGTCTTTCCTAGTTTTGTATTTTAAGGTTCTATGGATTGTCTCATATGTTTAAATTTATTAAGTTTATTTTCGACATCAGAATCAAATGCGGGAGATATTTCGCGTCCAAGATAATTAAAACTGGACACCTGCTCCAAGATGTTTCCATTTACCTCTATGTTTGTCCTTCCCTCTAAAAGCCATTACTTTTGTTTTATGTGGAGATAGCACCAAATCCTCTACTTTTCCTCAATTTTGTTGTGTTCTGTTTATAACTGAAAACATGCAAAGCTCAATCCTGAAGTTGTCGTTTCTAAGATAATACGACAAGCAACAGATCTTTCGTTTCATACGTCAAACGTTTAATTTCGTAGCGTTGTATTTCAAAAATATTTCTTATTTCCGGTTTTCGATTTGGTTCATGACAGTTGAAACGGCGGCCACGGTTTTACAAATCATCACCTAGATCAGAGAATCGCTTCCGCGGTCTCGATCCTCGCGGCTGGTCTCTATTGTCAGCTGGTTTGTAACAACACTTTCAAGAGAAAAAATAGAATTTTTAAAAATGTTATTATTAATTCGAGCAGTTTTATCGAGTCAGGTCCGCCTTTCTACTGTTTCTGGACGCACAGCGCGTTATTTAAGTCTCTCTCTCTCTCTCTCTCTCTCTCTCTCTCTCTCTCTCTCTCTCTCTCTCTCTCTCTCTCTCTCTCTCTCTCTCTCTCTCTCTCTCTCTCTCTCTCTCTCTCTCTCTCTCTCTCTCCCCCCTCTCCCCCCTCTCTTCTCTCTAATACAATCTAACTAATTCTCTCTAATTTATCAATTGAAGGCGACTAGTATTCGTATGTCACCCACACGCGCTCCCCATCGCTAACACGTCCACAGTTCGTATGTAAAATGCGAATTACTGGTTAGTTGGCGAGAGGATTGTGTTGCCATTTTGTACATGAGAACAACACGTTTTCATGTACTTGTACACACTTATACCTCCCGTTAAAGAAACAAATAAATAATATATGAAACCTGATAGAGTTCCTTGTCTAGATGTATTAAATTCATCATCATCATCTTCACGGATTAAACCAAGAATGGTTTATTCCGGTCTCAAATAGGCAAAAATTAAAGCTAATCACTCCAGCGCTTCCTTGGACGTCCCATCGGCTTATACTTCCAGATTTGTTTGGGGATGCGGCAGTCATCCATTCGGCAAAGATGTTCCCACCAATTCAGCCGATACTGGGCGATCCTGTCGAGTATACTCATAATATTCAGTTCGTGCCGTATATCTGTGTTTCTTCTATGATCATGGAGAGTATACCCTGCCACGTGCCTGAGAAATCTCATTTCAGCCGCTTGGATGTGACTGGCCTGGCCTTTCGTTAAAGTCCAATTCTCAGACCCATAAAGAAGTGTGGGAAGAGCCATCACCTTGTAATATATTAAATTATACACATAGGCCTATATGTGCTTCGGTGTCTTGTGGTTTGTAATCGTGACTAATCGATTTCTAATCCAATTCGTAATTTCTTCTATCCTCTCAAAATAATCAACGCGTATTTGTCTTCAGACACGTTGGGCTTGCTGTCTGTTCTGGGTTTCTACGACATTAGAAGTCATGAGACTCGAGTGGTGATGATGGTCCGTGTGGTTCACGGCAGTAGTTCAGTTTCTCTTCCCCCACCCATATATGGAAACCCACCCGGAGTGCCTTTCCATGCCACTGGGGGAGGGGGGAGTCCATGCTAACAAACGGGGTTGCGTCCAAGAGTCACGTGGTTTTGGACGATATTTGTCGAGTCCCATGAACATGTAGTTGATGGTAACTCGGGCCGGGCGAGCATAGAACCTACGCGCCAAGTGTGTCAGGGTGTTATCGAGAAAGCGGGCACCTATACGGCATGGCATCTGCGGGATTAGGAGACCCTTACTAACACACACACACTGGCCCGCACGCCTGGGGTATGAATCATCTACTGGGGCATCCACTACGTAACTGCAACTTTTATAATATGAATATACTACTGTAATTAAATCACTACCGACTCCGAACACTAAGTTTTTTATGGGTAAAAACGTAAAAGTTTTACCATATAGCCTAAACCAGTTTTCGCTTATTATAAGCTTCGTCAGAGGCTGCCACTGGGAGTGCTTCCGTCTTGTTCTTGGCGACGTGACGGCGTCGACTTTTGAAGTATCGATGTTGTGTGTGTGGGGTGTGATATGTATTTTTTTTTATATGTATTCATATGTAATATGATTTTTTTAACAAACGAGCTTAGCATATTTGTAGTCTCCATAAAATTTTAAAGAAAATGCCACCAAGCACGACGTGCTTGTGATATATTTTAGATGTACAACTAAGTCTAATTTAATATTCATTTTGTCTTTAGAAATTACAATTTTGCAAATGTTATTTAGTTTGCAAAATATTCATATTTGTCGCAATTATGTGTTGTTTGGACTCATTTTTCTCACAATTTCACGGAGATTACAAAAAAATATCGTTTAATTTGGATTATAAGCTAAATTAAAAATTCTATAGTTTTGAATTGGACCGTATACCTGAACCGCCCAGGTCGTGTCTGGCCGGGGCGGGGAGGGCCGGTTGTGAGTGCGCGGGCGAGAGTAAGACTCTTCTAATCCCTTAGGTGCCATCCAACCGGTTTGGAACATCCTATAGTACTCTTCTAATACACGTGAGAAGAACAAGCAAACAAGTTTACGTGCTAACTTCAGTCCCCGGTCGAGCACGCTCTGGAGCGACTTTCTACATAACAGGCGGCGAGGTATTCCCACGCCGGACGGGATCACAAGACGGGATATGTGTTGACTACGAGCTTACCATCCGGGGAGTCGTCATCGAACGCGAAAGTGTGGGCCGTAGCACCGAAGCGCGCTGCCTGTTAGTCTGTGCATGATTGTACCATGTAAGCCTTAAAGCGAGCTGAGCTTACCATCTGAGGAGTCATCATCGGACTCAAAAATTTGGGCCGTAGTCTATGGAGTAGCACCGAAGCCCGCTGCCGGATAGTCTGTGCATGGGTGCACCAGGGGAGTCTACAGTAGAGGTGAAGCCCGAGGTACTTAACGGTGCTGCTCCACGGCAATTCGACGGAGCCTACTTTTAGCGGCCGCTTTCGTCGTTGCGAGAAAGTTAACGCGGCGCCCTTTGTAGCGTTGACGGCAACTCAACGTACGCATCGAGTTGACGCTGGAGCTTGATAACCTCAAGATTAACATCGTTTTCGGCGGCAAAACTGCTGTGTCGTCCGCAAGAAAGAGACAGCCTTACTCCAGTCACCCGAGTGTTACAGTCTCTATCAAAGTGTATGTATATGCTTGCGTGTGGGGAGGGGTGCACTATGTTTTTAGCGGGATATTTTTTCAGCACGAAATGATTTCTGATTCCGAAATTTGGATACATATACTTTTTGCTGTGGAGACACGGACCCCGAGGACGTTTCGGTTGTACGTATATGCCCAGGTATCTTTCTTGAACCAAGGTGTGATTTTATGAAAACTACGCGTTGTTATTAGTTAGGAGAGTGAGTGGGTGCCACCGCAGGTGAGTAACGTTTTATTTTCTTTGTTGACTCACAGTTACGAGCGACTGACTCCAGGTAATTATCTCCGCACATCGCGTCATGCCCACGTGCCCAGCGTACGACTGCGCTCCCCGACGTACTGTAGTCTCCGCAGCAGTTGTTTCTGTATCGGTGGTGTCCAACTAGCGGATCGCGGCAACATTTATACGGTCCGCGATCTAATCGTGGAAAACCGATTTAATAATTATGCTGTTTGTTTTAATAACTAAACGCATAGTAAAGTAGTATTTGAACTGAGAATAGTGTTGCAGGCCAAACCTATCAAAAAATCTGTATGGAAAACCATACATGACTTCATCATCATCTTCACGGATTAAACCAAAGATCCGATCTCAAATGGGCAAATATTAGAGCTGGTCACTCTAGCGCTTCCTCGGACGTCCCACACATCTTCGTCCCCTCGGCTTACAGTTCTAGAGTTGTTTGGGGATGCGGCAGTCATCCATTCGGCAAAGATGTTCCCACCAATTCAGCCGATCCGTCCTTCTACTCCTTATTTGAGACAATTTAGTAGTGAATATGTCCCCTGGAGATGTTACTAGCATATCGCAGGGTAAGACGTATGGTGGGGCTGCCACCTTCAGGCTTAACGTGAAGCCCGATTTTCTGTCTGGGTGTTCTCCCATTAACTGGCTGTCTTACCGGACTAAAGAAACCAGTTTTCCCTGTTGAGATGTCCATAAGGATCTTTAATGTGGTGGTTTCTCTTTGCCTCCCACATCCTACGTCGTTGACCAATGGAAGGTCATCCGTCTTTAGGGGCAATTTTTCACCCCAAGGGCAAGAGGGTGCCCTAACCTCTACTTGACAATGACAAGTAGAGGGGGGACAGTTTATACCGGCTGTCACTCGGTACACGACTTCCATGTTCTAATTAATTATAAAATTAATTTTAATATTTACACTCACAACTAAACTAAATATATCGGCATGCTTTTGGTAAAAACGCTGAGAAAGATAATCAAAATGCGAATTGTATTTACATAGTTGTTAATATTTAAAAAATAAAGAATTAATTTGATTAAATTATCTTTTATTTAAACAACGCGAAAGAAAGCGAATACCACCGCCCAGCGTTTGTTAGCTGTGAATTTCTGAAAACGAAAAATTATTTTGTTTTCGTATCCGTGGTTACGATATTTTGTTTACATGGAACGATATCAATTGTTAATACTTTATTGAAATTTTTTTAAGTTTTCGGTCGAATAAATTTACAGCATCAATACACAAAATTACCCCCTCCTCCTTCAACTACCCTTTTCATTTATAGATATTTCATCTACCTTTCTACAGTGGATTACTATGACCTTCTTTTCAGGATACTTTATTTATCAAAATTAACTACTTTACTCTTGTTAAAACGTAAAATGTTGCAGGTAAATTACCCCTTTCCCTTAACCGATCTTCACCAAAATCAATAGGTCTTGAGTCCTCTACAACTCAGGCACGTTTGCAAAAATTATTTGATTCTGCTTGATTTTGCGGCAGTTATCGTTTGCCTTAGATAAAATTACACACACACACACACACACACACACACACACACACACACACACACACACACACACACACACACATTTTTCGGAAAATGACTTGTCTTCATGTGTTGAGGGTAGTACAATCAGAATCAGCCCTTATCTCGAACACGACCTTTTTCGCCATCACCATACTTCCATTTCCTTATGGAACATGGGAGTAAAATAAAGTAAAGTCTACTGGACGTTTGTCAGTGAATCAATGTAACTTTGACTTCCATGTTCCGTAAGGAAATGGAAGTATGGTGATGGCGAAAAAGGTCATGTTCGAGATAAGGGCTGATTCTGATTGCATTACCCTCAAAACATTAAGAAAAGTCTTTTTTCGTAAAGTGTCTGTGTGTAAAATTTTTTCTATCACGAACGATAGCTGCCGCAGATTCAAACAGAATCAAATATTTTTTACATAAATGCCTGAATTGTAGAGGACTCAAGGCCTATTGATTTTGGTGAAGATCGATTAAGGGGAAGGAGCAGTTTATCTGCAACGTAGAAAGAGTAATTCTTTCTATGACGAACGATAACTGCCGTAAATTCAAACAGAATCAAGTAAATTTTTGCATATGTGCCCGAGTTGTAGAGGACTCGAGGCCTATTGATTTTGGTGAAGATCGGTTAAGGGAAAGGGGTAATTTACCTGCAACGTTTTACGTTTTAACAAGAGTAAAGTATTTAATTTTGATAAATAAAGTATCCTGAAAAGAAGGTCATAATAATCCACTGTAGAAAGGTAGATGAAATATCTATAAATGAATAGGGTAGTTGAATGGGGAGGGGGTAATTTTCTATAAATGAAAATGTTAGTTTGTAGGGGAGGGGATCATTTTTTTATATGTGTACTACGTTACCGGCAACAAAGAAGTAGTTAGTTGTTAAAATTCCTTCCCGGGCTGTTTGGCCGTGGTCCAATGTTTTCTCCAAAACCAGAAGTTTCGGCAGTGCCATCGACTGCCATTATCAGTGAAAATCGAGTGCGCTAACGTGAGTTGGTATACGTTAGTGACCACAGTACTGTGGTTAAGGCTGAAACAAAAAGTAGAAAAGAAGTAATTCCTATGGAAATATTTCATTTCGAAAATGATTTTAAATATAAATCTTAGAACACGGAAGTCATGTATGGTTCTCCATACCTTATTTTTTAATGGAACGTGTGTTTGCTGTAGTCCTCTTTTCTTTATCACATTACAAGACGTAGTCTATTTCATGCCACACCTCGGCTAGACGGAACAGACGCGCTAGACGACAGATGTCTGATTCGCAATCAGTCTCATCTGTTATTCAAAGTTTAGTTTAACTGTTTTCAAACTACAACTAGACTCACAGTCAAGACCCGCTCACTGAGTTTTTGAAAACCCGAAACGCGTCTTGGAATTCACAAATGTGCGCTGGAGGCAACAGAAGTGAGCAATCTACTACACTACAATTACATCGATAACTTCAGATTACAGACGTGAGACAGTGTCCGCACAGTCCGGCATATTAACAACTGTGTGTGCGTATACACACCAATTTTCTCATAATTAAATTCTCTACAAAATCAGTTAGAAATTTGTGTTTGTTTATTGGCAAATTAACGAAGTTATTTTATCCCAAATCTAAAAAAGTGTTTTTCAACTCCAATATTTTGTGTTCAACACAGTTTTTCTTAGAAACTAATCGATATCTGGGACCTCTTTTATTCAATTTTTCAGATCAAAAACCATAAGAAACCACAAAATTTACCCTTTAGTTTATACCCCAAGAATTTCAGTATGGCGTCATTTTACCGTAGCAGCAGAAATCAGGGCGAACTGGTTCACGAGCCGTAACTCGCTAACGAACCGTTTTCGGAGCTATGTTTATTTATGGACTTTTTTCCTTATTTTTAGCTATAGAATCAGTATCCGAGAGATTGCTGTGCAATTTTGAATCACCCTATATTTTAAAAGCTCGGTTTGGACATTCCTGTTTTAATGGCTTCAGCGGATCGACAGTAGCATTCATAATGAATATTTTATGTAAATATACGATGTTTAATATCTTTATTATATTTTCATTACTATACCGACGTAATAAAGATCGTATCGCTAGATATATGTAGTAAATATGTGTTAAATATGTAAATTACCTATTTTCATTTATTTACAATTAAATGCTGCCTGTTTAATTTTACATTACTTGTCGAAAATTCGTCGCTTACGATGCAACCCTCCAGTATGTTCTGAGTTTAATTGTAGACCAGGAACCGCCTTGCAGTTGGGTACCACCGTTCTGCACACACACACGCGCGCGCGCGCGCGCGCGCGCACGGACACATTTTTTCTTCTTCACATTTCGTGGTACCCTGTTCTTCGTCGGATTCTCAGGTGATTCGATCCCCTTACCCGTTTCCTCCATTCCTATTAATTTCACTATTGTTTCCCCCCGTTTTCCAAAAACCTCTTCAGTTCTCGGTATCCACCGCTTACCTCCTGTTCTTTCCCTTTTAAGTTTTCTTCGTCTTCCCGTTTTCAGCACGGTTTTGAGCAGAGCATATTTTAAGGAATTTGCACACTAGGCGGCACTAAACCAACCAATTTGTGTGTGTGTGTGTGATTTACAAATAATATTGAAAACTATGTAATTTGAATTTAACTTGACCATGAACATATCCATTGTTTACTCGTGAAATTAACTGTAAAAATAGACACAAACGCTTTAGACATTGGGAAAATTAAAAAAAAAACACCACAAACACTCAAATGGATTTATTTTAATTAATTGTGTAACGTTCAATAAGTACAGACAATGCTGAAAGCTAATACAGTATACGCAAATGCAAACGCGCCTTCGTGATTTCCCCTTTTTTCCTCACTTTTCGGTACCGGCACTAATACCTGTCACTAGGCGGCACTAGCTCTGGTTTTCAGCAATCTGGTAAGACGTTGCCGCGGATACTAGAGAAAGTCTGGGACTGAGAAGGCAGAAGCCTTCCGTTACGAACAGGGCGAGACGGAGAGTCAAGATAATAGAGGAGGTGTGTGTGTGTGGGGGGGGGGTGTTTGTGTATCACAGGCAGCGATAGGTGCTGGCAATCAACAATAAATTATAAACGTCATTCATTGCTATTGTTATCCGACAAACAACACACGAGACATGTCAGTATGTGACGCGCCCCTACCAATGATTCTGTTTGTACATTACTGTTATGTAGGCTACTCTGCTACGCCGACTTCATGTACTGACAGGCTAAGCGCTACATTATTTAACAGCAAGAGTTGTGTAAAGGATCTTAACTGAATTTATTACAAAAGTTATACAAAGAACTACCTTTACAAAAGTACATCTGTAGTCCTGGATCTGAATGGTAGGCTGTCAGGTGACATTCCAATAAATAAGGGAGTTAGGCAGGGATGCTGTGTTTCCCCACCTTGTTTAATATATATACTAACGACATGTTGACAGCACCGAAATCCAGAGTGACTTTGGGAATACGGCTTAACAAATCAATTTGTATGGGTTTCCTACTATACGCAGATGACATAGTTCTTATTCAAGAAAATGAGGATGATTTATAAAGAGCTATGTTTGAATTACAAGAAGTAACAAGAGAGTACTCGCTGACAATTTAAGTGAGAAAAAACTAAAACCATGGCCTTAAAGGGTAAATATCCAGTTAGGACTAAGATAGTTATAAACAACAGCACTTTAGGACAAGTGAGCCGTTTTAAATATCTCGGCTGTGCAGTAAGCTATGAATCTGAATATGATATAAAAGAGAAGATAAATAAATTTAGAAATATTTGTGGTACGATTCATAGAAATCTTAGAAACAAAACAAGACACACCACAAGGATTAAATTTTATAAGACAGTCGCAATACCCACATTGACATATGCGACTGAGGCGTGGGTCATGACAAAAAAGGAATGCGGCAAGATTCAGAGTGCAGAAATGGAGTTTCTTTGAAGTACTTTAAACTATACTTTACAAGATAGAATAAGGAATGATGCTATCAGAGCAGAACTCGAAGTAGAGGACATAAATGAAATTATTTCAACATACAGAAGACAATGGTGGGATCATCTGCAAAGGATGACAGAGGATCGATTGCCGAAAGCGGCACTGAATATAAAGCCACTGGTAGAAGAGACGTGGGTCATCCGAGGATGGATGGGTGCCGGAACAGGTTTATATAACCTAATCCTTGAAGTGAAAAAGAGGAAGACGACGGAGAATTGTGTATTTGCGTTATCACTGTGTTTATTGTAACACAGAACTCTTGGCGTACCCCCCCCCCCCAGAGCTATTAAAAAATGCATTGAAATTTTATAAACACTTAACGTAGGCCTCTTAATAAACCAGTTACGTGTGTTAAAATAAGGGTTATAAATAACTGTCATCATCAGTAGCATCGTCATCGTCATCACCACCACTAGGCTCTAACCTGTTATGGAACCCATCTCCTCCTCGGTCTACCGACATCTCTCAGGGAGCCACGGGTAGACGAATATCAGGCATGCGACTCAAGTGTTCACACTATCTCCTTCTGTGGTCTTCAGTCTTCTGGTGCAACGATACAGTGTTTAATTCACGTATAATAATCCTCGTTCCTTTTCCGACCCAGGACAGAACAATCTTAAAAGCTGCCTGAATCCTTGGTACGTCCCTTTTACCAAGAGTCCATGTCTCACTAGCGTAGAGGAATGTGGGGGCAGCCACAGTTTTGTAAAATTTTATTTGGGTATCCTTCCGTGATTTAATTTTTCAGGTACCAACGAATCGTTCCTCAGATGCGTCTAAATTTCGTTAGCTTACTATCCCTATCAATATCGGTTCCGTATGAGATAACACGATCCAGATAATTAAAATGACTTACTTTATCCAAAATCTGATTATTCACGACTATCTTAGTTCTTATGGGATACTTTCCCTTAATGCTATCGTTTTAGATTTTGTAGCAGAGATCTGTAACCCATAGTCTTGTATGATGCTATTGAATGTAAATGTCGTCCACTTTAACTGGTCTTCTGCTTTCTGTATCATTACCTTGTCATCTGCATAAAGCATGAATTAATAAATAACTGTATAAATAATTAGACGAGAATAATTTTGAATATCTAATTTGTACTGAGAAAAATGGGGAATCCAGCCTTGAAGCTACACTCATCCCTCCCTCCAGGAGCTAATCTCGCCTCCCTCCTGAAATTAGTCTCGTCCTCACAAGGAGCAGCTTATTTATTTATTATAATGCTTATTTATTTATTATAATGTGTAATTATTTATTGTTCTCAAACGTACAGCCAAACTAATGTAACGAATGTTTTCTTTTTTCAGGTAAGTGCGATAAGTTACAATCGGTGGGAAAGTGACCAACTGTGAGTAATTTAATACTTTTTCTACACATGTAATAATCGTTTCTTCTCCTTTATTATTATTTTTTTCGTATGACCCAGTGTGGACTACGTTCTTCCCTTCGTCTCCTCTCTTTTCCTCCTCTCCCACATCTCCTTCATTCTTGATCGATGTCTCTCCCTCCTTTCGCCAGTCTAGATGGCACCTGTCCTCATCTTGTGTTTTTCCCGGAAACCTTGAGCATTTTTTAATTTCTTTTTGAGTGGTAAACGTTCTTCAGTGTCTTCTTGAGTAATCTGAAGTTCTTCTGTCTTTTTCTGTTCTTCTTTGTCTAATCACGTCTGTAATTTTCTCAACATGTGTGTACAGCTCATTATTGCAGCGTCTTCTGTACTGTTCTCCATCTTTTATTGGTCTCAAGATTTTTCTTAATATTTTCCTTTCCGTACTTCCAGTTCTTCCATCATCATTTTCTTGTTCAGAGTCGGACACACGGCTGCATAAAGTGCTTATTATTATTAGTAGTATTACTATTATTTCTAGCGAATAAATTTGTAAGCGGAATGTTTTTATAGGTTTGAATGAATGTATTTGAAATAGTCGTACTGATAACAAAAAAATTTCCCTCTTTTTCTGAGTACGAACTTTTTTATCGAAGTTTTTAATTTTGTACAGAATACATTTTTTTATTGTATTGTACACGCAGTCTGACTACGTGACTTGTATTTTTTGAGCTTCTCTCTGACCTCCACCCCCCCCCTGCAGAATTAGACCTCACAGCTTACTCTCGTTACAACGACGGATATCCATAGGGTATCCACAGAGGAAGCAGTAGGAACATTAATGCCGGATGGGAAAGCGTATATAGACACGTATTTATATTGTATTTATATAGGAGTGTAAACGATAGGTGTGTGTGTGTGTGTGTGTGTCTGTGAAGAGAAAGGGTAGTGTATACCCATTATTATTCAGTACTTTCATCGGCCAAAGGAAAGTTTTAATGATACGGACGGGATGGCAGTAGTGAACAGTGGTAGGTGTTCCTTACAGCATGGCGTGCCGTATATAATAACGATATTGAAAGCGACTAGACTACGACAAAGCAAGTGCAGCAATTATTTTAATTAGCGATTAGTGATAGCGGCGGGCGGTTGTGTATGTGCGGTGCGTCGATAGTGGTAATAAATTGGCCGCATCGAAAGTTACGGAAACTCGATACTCAATCATCGAAACGTTCCCGTACGTACGCATACGTACGCTATTGTTGTCTTCTTTTGCACTTCAGGGATTAGGCAATGTGGCTGTTCCGACTTCACATTATCAGAGCCATTTCTTTCTTGGCAGGGTATATTTTAAGAAATTTTTGTTACTGCATAAAGGTGTAGTTTACCTAAAGGGAGTCCGGGGGGCTCCCCCCGTGAAATTTTCAAAAATTAGACCTGTCAGAACGTTATTTTAGTGTTTTTGTAGTCTTTCCTAATTTTCAGAAAACACAAAAAATCATCTTGATAAACTGCGTTTTTTTACTTTAGTACGGTACAGAAAATTCCTGGATTTTTCTAAAAATGTCAAAAAAGTTTCTGAAATACAAAAGTATGTTTGTCAGAATTCAATTTTAATGCATTTCTAGTCTTATTTAAATTTTCAGAAAATGTTTTAAAAAATGTATCTGCCAAAACGTAACTTTATGCATTTTTGGATTTTACCGATTTATCGGTTGGTACTACATCTAGGGAAATGTAAAAAGCTTTAACTTTAAGGTGGTTTTTAATAAGCCTAAATATTGTTTCATTACATTATTTTTTACTCAAATGTCAGTTAATTTATTTTCCCAACTTTTTTCTCAAAATTTTATTACTGCACGTTTTCCAATTTTATCACTGCACAATTTAATTTATCACTGAACATTTTGTGTCTGTCTGGACGTTAAAATATACACTGTTTCTTGGTCTTCCTACATCCCTTCTTCCAGAAGGCTTGTACTTGTTTACAATTACAATTACTGGTATTCTGTCTTCATCCGTGCGACTTAAATGCTGTCTCCATTTTCCCCTGTATTTTACATTTTCTCATTTAGATTATATATATTTAGGCCTAATTCTTCCCGTATATCTTCATTTATTTATGATCCCTTCTTATGGGCTCTTTAACCCTTCTTTAAAATCTCAACTCTGCTGATTGTATGTTGCTTTTATCTCTTTGTTTTGTAATCCAGGATTCACTGCCATATAATAGCACTGGAACAGCCATCGTTTTGTAGAATTTTAATTGTCTCACGTCTCGTTTTATTTTTCACTGTTCTATTTATAGTTCCACATATGAGTTGAAATCTATTTACTTTATTTTGTATATCTTTGACAACATCGAAACTTATATCACAACCTAAATAGTTAAAATTTGAGGTCTGTTCCAATATTTTATCCTCAATAATAATCTTTGAGCGTACTGAAAATTTTCCGTAGTGAGCCACAACTTTTGTTTTGTTGGTAGACATCTTTAGGCTGTAGTATTGTCGTCCCAGTTTATGTAGTCTGTACACAGAGCGTTGTAAGTCTGCTCCATTATTTTTTAGTATACAACCACATCATCTGCATACAGCAAAAATTTAAATGCTATTGTTGTTGATCACATAATATATACGTTACAAGTGAAGACGCAGAATGTGAGGTTCCATCGCTTGTCGAGTTCGTGCGCTCCAACCGTATTTCTACCTGTCCACCTGTCCTTATTGCCATCTCCGACGCCTTAGTGCGAACGAAGCCCCACAACCAAGAACAAGAAACTCAAACGCCCTGACCCACCACAAGCTGTCTTCTGCCTATTCCGCCGCCTTGAGAAGCTTCATCAACCATCCCTCCGGAGCATGGAGACGGATGGTTCGGAAGCTGCACTTGTCTTAGGCGTGGCTACCAAGAAAACTCAAACGTTCTGACCCAGCATAAGTTCTCTTCTACCTGTTCCGCCGCCCTTGCGAAGTTTCACCAACCATCCCTTCGGAGCACTGAGAAAGACGGTTCAGAAGCTGCGCTTTCCTTAAGTGTGCCCAGTGCCGCCTTTTGTGAGCGACCTCCTTCCCCTTTACTCTCTTCCAGGATTCGGCATAGCCATATGGCACCCGCTTGAGACTGTTACTCGGCATGGACGTGCTTTGACCCGTTGTGGCGAGCAAATCCTGCCTACCCAATCGAAAGGTCTCCATAGACTGCCCCGTTCAAACCGTCGCGGATCGCTGCGCGGCTCAGAACTTAAAAGACAGCCTTTCATTCCTCTAAAAAATACAAAAATTAAAAATTGGAGAATCCCATCTCAATTTGGGCATGCTAAGTATATACTAATATACTAAGGTTATACAAACTGACTAGTAATTATTGAGCTCGTCCGGATTATCTGACCACTAAGCCACGTTAGCTGCTGCCTCTAACTACTGAACTAAGCGCAAAATGTGTCTGTTAATTCTTCTTCTCCTACATTGCCGGTCTTCTTATTCAGCCAATAGTTCCCATTTAGAAGACTCTCCTTCCATCTCCTCCGAGGTCTTCATCTTATAGGCTTATACGCCATTGCCGCTTTCGGAATTTGTCTCATGGGCTTGCTGTCTGCATGATGTCTCCACTTCCATTAATACGTCGCTATGTCATTCAAGATACTCATGATACCCAGATCTTCTCCGATCGTAAGATAATGGTGGTTTTGGAAAGATGGGGAGGTTCAAAATAAATTCGCTTGTCATTTTGGAGGAATTATTATTCTTAAATTATAATTATACCTACATTTAATTGTAATAATAACTTTTATAAATCTGAAAGAGAATTATAATAGTGTAAATAATTATAAGTTAAGTGAATTTTGAGAATAATTGTAAAACTTCTTTTCGACCGCTATTTAAAAACTTCTTTTTTAAATTATTTTGAGAATGCAGAATTTCAACACCGTTATTTTGTTAGGCCTATACTGTACAGTTTATTATTTGTATATTATTTAAATTATTTCTTCTCGATCGCAACCATTTTTACGTGAAACCTGGACATTAAATAGTAGAACCTTGTGGTAGAGTCCAGTCAGTTGCGGTAAGGTAACTAAGGTCAGTACTGCCTTATAAAGCTAAGGTATAGCCTTGAAGACGAAGCCTTGTAATTTGTAATTTAAAATAAACTGATTTGCGAATATATAGAAAGGTAGAAGGACCATGTATTAAGAATGAAGAGCGAGCACCTGGGAAAATAAGTCCAGTTTTGGAGACCCAGAGGAGTAAGTAACGTTGCCAGGGCGGAAAGATGATTGGTCGATCAATGAGTCGCAACGGACCAACCGGTGTAGCGCTTGAGGGTGCAGAACAAGAAGACTGTATTCTTTAATTACCTTACAAGTTTTGTTGTTGTACTTGTGTATCAGCTAATCGTGATGTGTGCGACTGGAGAACTGAAGACAACAACGATGGCAACTTACGACTGTGAGCAACCGTGTTGCCTCCCGACTGAAAAGCGAGCGACCAGCAACATGCTATCGGCGTGATTGATAATAGTTGCTTCAGTTTAAAGCCGGCTTTATACTTTAATAAAGTTTCGATTGTCCCACAAGTGTAGTACAATTAAATTAGTCTAACATCATTTGTCCCTCGCTGTGGTAAAGAGGGAGCAACGTTTGTGTTTGGTTACACATATTCTATAAACAAGCGGCCAACGAATGCAGGGACCGAGCATCTCCCGGGATAAAGAGATACCCTTGTACAGAGTGACAATGGCCTCTAAGGAGGGCGAATGAGCAGGTAAAAGGATGGGGCACCCTCTTTCCCTTAGGGAAACCATCCCTAAAGGGGGATGGACTGTCTAGTCAACGCCATAGGATGGATAAGGCAACGGAAAACCACTCCTTTAAAGATCCAGTTGGATATCCCTTCTTTAAGAATGTTGAAAATGGTGGGGAAGTCTCGGCCGAAAGAGGGTTGTGCGGGTCGAAGGGCAAGCCCGTAGCCTGCTCGTTTGCTACGCCCCGAGCCTGCCGCAAAGTCTCTAGTTAAATATTACGGAGTAATAGTCGGGTGGGGACAACTCGAGACTATAAACGCAAACAAAGGCACATAAGTATATGTAGAATAGCAAAGTGGAACGTAAGGTCTGAGGAGGCCCAGACAGGAAAACATGGACGCGATGAAAGGAAGAAGAAGGATCAAGAGACTGTCTACGGAAAGGGAGAAATTGTAAGCCCACCAGCCTCTGGCTTGAGAAGATGAAGAACATTTGATCAGCATCTGTAATTCTCATACCTGACCCAATAAACCAAATGCAGTGGAACTCGCGAATAACCAGCTCGTTTATAACGAAAACTCAGATGTAACGAGCAAAAGTACGAGATTTGTTTGGTTTTGTATTTTAGTAATAATAATTAAACTTGCTTTTAACGAGTAGGAACGCATTAGGGACTTTGTTATAACGAGCATTTTATCGCATTCTTGTTCATAGGTTAAGGTCTAAAAAAGTTCGTTACAATACAGCATTTTAAACATTCGTTTAAAATCATTAACGCAATTTAGTGAAACAAATAATGTAAGTGATAAATTCGTGGAATATTTAAATAAATTACAAAACTGTTTTGATATCTACAGATACAAAATTACTAAACAAACAAAAATAGATGACTTTTTTAAGGTTAATTAAGTTCTGTGTGCGAAATATAATTTTGACGATTCCATTTACAACGAAGAACAAAAGGACAAATAAATTAGAGGAATTTTCTTGTAATTTAACAATAAATATTGTACATGTGATTTGGAAAGTACAGTGTTGCGTTTTTTGCCAAATAGCCGGCTGATTTTTGGGAAGTTTTTTCTTCACAGTTACTTTTACTATATTCGCGACTGCACTAAACACCAATATTCACCAAAGAATGTTAGCGTCTAAAAAATGTTTAAAGTCTAAATTTCACTCTTAAGCGTAGTATGTAAAACGTGTCAGAAATTTTTGTGCAAAGGCTCTTCTATAGCAGACTGTTTTGTTGTGTCTCCGATAATCACGGTTTAAACTTTATGCTCTGTATGACGGTGGTTGGCGTGTGGACCCTTGGCCTACCTGCTGCCTCTTCCCATTGTAATACTTCGCCCCGGGCTCGACAGCAGTTAATTGCCACGTGAGTCACCTCACTGTGCGTCCAGTATGAAACAATTTTTTTTTTGCTTCGCCCAATACTGGTAAAATTTTGTTATATTTGAAATCAGCGAAATAATACGATGAAAATGATACCAAACACGACTAAAAAATATTAATAAATAATACAAATAAAGTCATTGTAATTATTCAGTCATTGTTACTTTATAACGCCCAATTTTTAATATTCTTTTTTTTTATTTTAATTTAACTAAATTTTTAATACGCGAGTCGACAACTCGGATGTAGCGAGCACCAGGTTTTAACGAGCACATTTGTCCGGTCCCTTGAATCTCGTTATAAGCAAGTTCCACTGTAATTAATATTCGATACTTTTTAATGGGGCGTTTTTTATATTGAAATGCGAAATTCAGATGCGAGAGTGACGATGCAGACGCGCACTCAGTGCCTTGACCTAGCGCTCTGTTGAACGTTTCGCGCGCGTGCGTGCGTGCACCTACAGGTGCGTAACGATTGTTCCGGTCGCGTGACGGTCGGTGGCAGTTAAAACGTTTTAACGCGTCACAGAAGCGAACGATACTCGTAGAGAGTTAGTACAGACCGGCGAATGGGAGCCAATGAACTGCCGCCGACCAGCAGCTGTCACGCACATACAGTACGTATGTGATCTGATCTGTTGACGTCCGGACTGATATTCAACATTTGTTTTACTGAACCAGGTCGTAATATTTTACAATACCACAACTTATCACTGCCCTTTGTAATCTATCTTATATTCTGTTATATTGAATATTGCAACAACACACAAAAATATTGCACAGTAAAACAAATACCAGACAACTGAATAAAATGGCTTATGGGAATATACTGTGTGTAATTCTCCAAACGTGTCTCACGTGAGACAGTACAAATTTAAAAATTAACACACACACACACATGTATGCGACTGTACATGTTTTGAAAATTGTAACCCCCAGTTTTTTACACTAATACTTTGATATTTTGTATTCGTATGAATGTCACACGATTACTGTGCGTATCGGCGATGCAATATGAAGATAGCAAAAGACGAGTATATAATCCACTAGAATTGATAATTTACATCAGTAAATAAAGATTTCTGTGAATTGTACCACAAATATTCTTAAACTTATTTATCTTCTCTTTTATATCATATTCAAAATGGGTCATGACAGAAAAGGAATGCGGCAAGATTCAGAGTGCTGAAATGCAGATTCTTCGAAGTATTTTAAACTATACGTTGCAAAATAGAACAAGGAATGAGGATGTCAGAGCAGAACTCGAAGAGTAGAGGACATAAACGAAATTATTTCAGCTTACAGAAGACAATGGTGGGATCATCTGCAAAGGATGACAGAGGCTCGATTGCCGAAAGCGGCACTGAACTATAAAGCCATTGGTAGAAGAGACGTGGGTCGCCCGACGACGAGATGGGTGCCTGAACAGGTTTATATAACTTAATCCTTGAAGAGAAGAAGAAGAGAAGAATATAAAAAGTATAGTTGTCTTGATTATTCATCTCTTCTTTCACAGCGCTAACACTTAACTGAAAATGAACTTTTTTCATGTGAAAACTTACTAATTTTATTGGACGCGTTTCGGCTTAGTATCCGCCTTCTTCAGCTTCGACTTGAGTCTGTTACCAAAGCTGAAGAAGGCGGATACTAAGCCGAAACGCGTCCAATAAAATTAGTAAGTTTTCACATGATATAAAAAGTATTTTTATAATCATCATGTGGCCCTGTATATGATTGGTTATATAAAAAATAGAATTACGAAATAGAAATAGAAACCAAGTTCCAAGAAAAAAATAGAAGATGGAGGTCGACAACAACTTGAGTAAAAAGAGCAGAAGACGCAGTGGAGAAAGGTGGGACAAGGCAGGGGATTCGATATGACAGAGAGATTCGGAGGGAGATGCGTGAAACAAAAAAGAGATAGAGGTGGAATGGATGTTTGGTCCACTAGATAGCGCGTTAAGCTTTATAGGTTATCCGGGTATAAAAAAGAACGTATTAGAAGTGTGATTTCCTTTATATTTTTTGTATTTAGACTGTGAACTTTTTGGACTTTGAACTCTTGTAGTCCTGAGTTTCATTTTGTATTGTGTCGCGAATTGTATTTTTTGACGCAATAAATGTTCGTGATGTTGACGCTGTGTTTTCGTATGGCCAGGCATGGCGGCCGCAAAATACGACCTTTCATTTCAGTTACGAAAATAGCCGTGTTTTTAACTAATTTCACATTGTTAAATTCACATTGAGAGAAAACTATAGTATGGACTACATGCAAATACATGTTTCATCAAATAACAATTTTTCTTTTAAATGATAAATTTGTGTTATTTTGTTATAATCACAAACGGAAATTACGCTGTTGCACATCGCTGTATAAAAACTTCCCGATTAGCGCTTTCGAGCTTTCCAGATCGTCATCATCATCATCATCATAGATATTTCCGATCTGATTTTTCTGTTTTTAAAAATTTATGAAAATGATTTTTAGGACAATTAGCTGAACAGTTCGTTCATCTCCAGAGCTACTTAATAAAAGAAAACAAAAAATATTCGGAACTCTTTCATAAACTTGAATATGAGATTCCTATGTTGAAGATGACGACGAAGAAGATGAAGACATTGAAGGGGATATGAAGGAATGGACGAATCTGAAAGCAGAAGAACTTCACGATAGAAAATGCCTTACAAAGAAACTGAATGTAAAACAAATGGTCGTATACGTCATCTTTGGAATAATGGCCTTTCCGAACATACAAATCTGTGAGAATGTTTTTGTCAATGATGGTATCATGTATTCGCTGAAAGGTCTTTTTCTAAACTGAATCTACAACAGGCATTGAGAGAACATTGTGACACAAGATCTTTGAGTAGTTTAAGCCTTTTAGTAATGATAACAATTTATTTGGCTGGGAGAATTAAACTCCAGAGGTGTGATTCGTTACTTTTAATCTAGAAGCTTGAATGTACTTACTGGCTATTAAATATTTTTTGAAATACCGACTCTTTCGTTATTACATCTTAGAACAAGGAACTGCCGGAAGCAGGTTAGTATTTATTTACGGGTGGGACGAACGGGACTGAACCAGAGGGTCGAAAATGTTGATGAATTTTGTTATCTCTTAATTTTTTAGGCCCTTTATTATTTTTTCATCTGTGGACGCTAATATAGTAGCAACTCTTTCAAATATACAAACAGGTTTATTACAAAGCATTAGGGTATGCGTTTTAAATATAACATAGGTTATACGAAAATCAATTCAGTCACTAAGTAGCCTACCTTGTAAACACTGTTTAAAAAACGCGTATTTTCATTGTTTATTACGGTTTATTTTAAGGGACTGATTTCAGCAACTTTGAAGATAGAAATGCTGACTAGTCTTTACTTGTCTTTTTCTTTTTTATGAAGCCGACCCCCCCCCCCCAGGTCAAATTCTAGATATGCCACTGGCCGGAAGCCTCAAAGGTCTTAAATACGGCCCCGTGCCTTCCATCTCACGTTAGAAGGGCATCAAAATTAAATACACGAAACCATCTGAAGGATTTCTGTAACAACGAAGTAGAAACCATGTTGTCTGGAGTACGAAGTATGAACACAGAGCTACGTATCACAGCTTCATGTAACACGAGTGTACTGGACTGGACAGGAGGTTGTAATTTTTTGTTTACAAAAATGCATAGTGTAAACAAAGAGGGCAGGGTAGAGGCGAAGCAGTCCAGTGCTCCGCACCGGCGGCGCGACAAACCGGTTCACGCGCACACGCACACACTCGCTCAGCTGCAACCGTTTCGCGCCCTCTGCTTTGTTCTACTACGTTGATTACCGGTCCTTTAATCTATTTCTTCATTTACTTTGTTACGGTTTGAAGGACTAAAACAGAAAAACTAATGACACACACACACACACACACAGTCGTCAAATAGTGTTGGACAACCAAACCACAGAACATATGTGGGACGAGATGTTATCTACAGTTCAGTTAACGACATCGTTTAAACACTTCATAAAGTTCAGAACACAGGTGTCTCTCGGAGGAACACAACCAGAATGGCTTCAGCCATAAAACTGTGTGAACAACAATGACAAGACCAGTTTTATTAAGTTATTGTGAAAGCTGAGTTTCATCGTTTGCCTTGACGATCGGATACTGAGAAAATAGCGGCTGAGTTAGAAATACAGTATGATGAACATAAGAGACCACAGTATTTGTACCAGTTAGGCCTACGTTGCTTCTTCTTCTCTGGCGTTACAGCCGTCGGTGGGCTTTAGTAGAGTTACCATACGTCCTCTTTTAGCCGGACACGTCCTCCTTTTTTAGCGTTAGAAACCTGTCCGGGAGGATTTAAAAATAAGGATATGTCCTCTTTTTTTGTAAAACTGAAAAATGTAGTCACGCGCTTTTTTTCTACTGAAAAATGTAGAAGGCGTATTTTCTCTGATCAGTTCACAGTGGACAAAAGAGAGAAATAGGTTAATGGTAGAAAATGTTAAAGGTATAATTTGTGTACACTACAACTTTAAAAGTCCTTCATGTATTCGGTTCTATGATTATTTATTAGAAAATAAAAATCTTCTGATGGTAATTGGTTCATCTGATAAATACCAATGGCACCACAAAGACACAATTGAACATTTAGACTGTGAATCTGATCAGTATTAAATTAATTATCGCTATAATTAAAAATAAACATAGCAAATATTCTTTTTCTATGTAAGTGCCGCTTCTAACTAATAGTTTGAAGTTTTGTTTGTAAACATTTTATTGTTATATCACCAAAATTAAATTGTACATTGTATAAACTCTAAAAAATTGTTAACTTAATCATGAATACCTTCTTATCCATAATGTATAATGTTTTTACTGTCAAATTTTTTTGGATCCTTAAAGTAACGATCATGCTGTTAAATTTTCAGGTTGTCCTCTTTTTTTACCTATGTCATATGGTAACCCTAGCTTTAGCCTCCTCAACAATGCTCCTCCTTGCTTCCCTGTTCTCTGCCCTTCCTCTCCACCATCTGATTCCCATGCTAGCAAGATCTTCTGTTACGCCATCCAACCGTCTTATCCTTGGTATTTCTCTACGTCTAGTAGTATATAATCTTCCCTTCAGCATTCTTTTAAGCATTCTTTCCTCAGACATTCTTCCCACATGTCCCAGCCAACGCATCCTCTGTGATTTGATGAATTCCACTATGTCTTTTCCATGCACGAGAGCCTGTAGTTCATTGATATTCTACAACTGCCTTTTTCTCTTACTAGGCCATAAATTTTTCGCAATATTTTGCGCTCAAATGATTTTAAAGCGGTTTTGTCATTCTCTGACGAAGTCCACACCTCAGATCCATATGTAACAACTTGTTGCACAAGGGAATAATATACTTTAAGTTTTATACTTCTTGTAACAAGATTGTTTTTAAAGATGTCAACATTTGCACAAAGTGGGCTCTATTTCCTACTTGTATCCTTTCTCTTATACTAATCCTAATGTTATTATCATTCGATACCAGGGCACTTAGGTAACTAAAGCAGGACACTCCTTTCAAACACTTCTCATTCACATTGAAATCTGTAGGAGTCCTTCTGGTCTATGAGATGGACATTACCATGTATTTTGTCATGTTTTCATTTAACACAAGGCCAATTTTCATTGCTTCTGCTTCCATTAACGTATACATGTCTTTGAGTCTATCAACGTTTCTTGCTACTATTGCAATGTCATCTGTATATGCACATATTTGAGAAGATTTCGTGAATACTGTGTCCCTTTATATCAAACTGCACTACACTATGTAGAGCTATGTTGAACAGAACCGTAGAGAGGCCTACATTGATTGCATCCTTTATTGGGGGTGGGGGCGGATTGGATTGCCTGATTTGATGTACGCGATTCAAATGAGTTAGATATGTATATTACATACTCCGTGTGTAGAGTGTGAGGGACTTACATTCACATATACGCCCAAGCAACTGTTCGTTAAAAAAAAAAAAAATGGTTGTATTTGCTCTTTCGCTCAAGCCACCAAGAAAATTAAGAAATAGTAACCAGCAAGATCTCTAAGCTGCAGAACTCGCTCGCTGTTTTGAACGAAATACATTTATTATTAGATAAATTCCAATATTAAATAATTTTTGAATTATAATAAACATCACGAAAACGCCGATTACTTTTTTTTTTTGTAAAATAACTGTCAAGCCGACAATCATACAAGAAACTCTAAACTACTACATTAATAACTAATAATTACTGCATTGGTTTCTTACGTAAATTTATAACCATATTGAAATTTTAAATAAGTGAACACTATATTCAGACTGTATTGGCTAAAATTCTATTTAATTTGATATCCTACTTGGATTTTGTGATTTTTTTTTTCAAAATATTAGTCCACTTTTTGGGTTCTGACATCCAAAAGATTTCTGATTTCCAAAACTGACCACTACATTTAGATTCCGAGTAAAATTCTCTTGAATACGCTAAGTGGATTTTTAAAAATTTTGACCTTGAACATTTTTGCCTCCCGATTCTCTATTTTTGGATGGGATCATTTTTAAAAACAATAGGATTTTGGGGGGTAAAAGTATGGACAGGCGTGCCACGTTTTACAAGAATCGGTTGATGCATTCGGAAGTTATCGTGAGACATACTCAGACAGACAAACGGTCGAGTTAAAACTGAAAACTCGCTTCGCTCGTTCAGAAATTAAGTTTTATGTTAACATTTAGTCATTTCTGTTTTTATAACTGTTTAAAGGCAATATCTTGTCTGTTCAGCTACGTGTCTTTTTCCCACCAAGTCGCTTCTGATATGTCTTAAAGGTAACTATTAAAACACACGAAAAGACGTACATAAAGAAAAAATGTTTTCGCGTACGGGTAATCGATTTTCGATGAGAATCGTGTTTTCTTGCCCTTCTGTACAATATTTTTCTTTACACTTAGCACACAATTTTATCGCTAAGTTCCGAAGGCTTTCACGGCCTTATCACCAAGCAGCTGGTCTGCTGTTGTTAAAATTTCCGTTGATAAACGTTTCGGCATCACGCGCGGAAGCTCTACACCGTCCCGAGTAGATCCCGGGGCCAAATTTTTGAGCGTGGTCTTAGCAGCGGGCCTTTTTGCTTGACCGCGGGAGCCAGTCAGACCCAGGTTTTGGGCCAGAAAGTTACATAGGGGAGGCTGCCTTCACGTTGTTTCCAGTGTTTGAACATACGGCTACATAATCTAGTCCCCAGTACTGATGATGGCTGCCGAACCGTTGGACAAAGAACATTTTAACAAACGAATCACGGCCAATTACCCAGATAGTTTCTAACAATAACGTCGGAATTCGCCGTTGTTAGAAATTCTGTTTCTAGTATATTTCACAAAAATTAACGTGGTATCGAGTTATTACAGATTTTCGACATTTTCCTGTGATCTGCGGTTCTATAATTTTCCCCTTATTTTCGCAGTCTACATTCTTACAACCTGGGTATATCTGTAGACAAAGTCGTAGGGAAAAAAATATTTTTGGTTGGATTCGACACGTGGGAGCCGAGATATTAAAGAAATACTACACACAGAACAAAAAGAAACGCACACTTTCTTAAAAAATCAAAATCAAAATGGGTTCTGGTCATGCAGGAAATACGGAGCTCACTCTGCGATACTCAGAATATGTTAACAAAAAGAAAAAAATTGCTATAGCAGAGAATTTTTTTTAACACAGGGAGGCGTATTCAACTATTTTTACATTATACTGCATCCATTGAGGGGGGGGGGCGATTTTCTTATGAGGTTGAAGTGATTTAAAATATGGGCGATAATGGTCTAGAGACAAACGTCTATTGCAAGAATAATACGTCTGGTGTCTGAAAGATCTTCATCAACGGCATTCTACAAACCAGATTCTTATCTAAAGTATTCAATTGCATCTAATCTAATAAAGATAGGTTACTTCACCCAATTGTATACCTATGGTTGATGTCTAATCATCAGTACAATACCCGTAAAAACTTCACAGATATGACAGTTATATCACGAAGCTTGAGAGGTTAGAGTGGAACCAAGGGAATAGCGTTTATGGAACAACAGCATGTTAGGAATGGGAGGGTGCAGGTTTTGAGTAACACAGGGGGCAGTGGGAAAACCTATGGAAATGGTTAGCGAACACAGGCTGATGAGACTGTTCTGTACTCAGTTCCTCTGTTTTTTGAATGTACAACATAAGTGTACTGTGTGCGGATATTACTTATTGCACAGAATTTCCAGCACTGAACTCTGTTTACAAAGGAAACGGGGACATGAAGCTCAAGCAAAAAAGCATAAAACCTCTTTTATAAGTTCAAGTGGCTTTATCGTATAATTACTCAATGTAGCTGATGTACTTCTAATGATTTCAGTACTGTTTCATACGTCAAATTATAAAACATAAAATGAATAAATTCATTTTAAATCTGACTTAATTACTGTTCTTTTTACTTTCCAAAACCAGTTTTCAAAATATTTGTTTTCCTTTCCCACTTTAACAAAAGTGAGATTGGTGTGGATTTATTTTAATGTTTACGTTCAACTTCTGACGATTTGGTGTTTTATTACGTTCAGAGAGTGTGAAATTTAATGCGAGTGAATGCGATTTACGTTTATTTTCTCCGTGGTTTGCGTCAGTTTACGAGGCCATCAACCAAATAAGAATGTGTATCCTTTGGTTCGATTTGACGGTGACTAGTTACTGCTGCTTTAAATCTCTATGTCGTTTGCGTTTTAAAGCCGTGTTACATTGTGGACTCGTTTACAAAACCTTTTGGTTTTTTTTGTCTTTGAAAGGAGTCAAGTATTTCCCTCTGAAACCGATAATTACAAAACAAACAATAAAATTTTACACCTAGGTGTCATGGGATGTTTGTAATTGTAATGATGTGTGTTGACATACAGTTTAGCGGCGGCACTCTAGTGGTCGCCGGCTCGGTTCATTCATACAAATTTTTAGATTTGTAAGCTTACGTATATCTGGCTTTCTACTTTTACTCTTTTCAAATAAATAAAAAAAATTATCTCTATTCAGGCAGACTGAAAGGTGATTCTAATTTTCAGTTTTATTTTATGCCACTTTTAAAACGGAAATACAAGTTTTTTGCGAGACGATTGGCAAATGTTCCGGGTTTTAAAATATTTAATTTTAAATTTTCGCATGTGTAGCTGGAACATGCCCAATTCGTAATTCGTGGTTTAGAGAGGTGACGAAAAATAAGAAGAAGAAAATTAAGAACATGAACATAATGAAGAAGAAGAAAAATGGATCTATTTCTCGTAATCTGATATTTTGTATACAAATCAAAGGAAATTCGATACGTATACAAATAGATTCCGAATTTATTGTTTCAATGTAAATCTGGCACCAGAGTGTTAGTAAGCACTACTTGGTCTCCAGGTTACACAGCGGTGATTCATAGGGGGGGGGGGGGCTAAAGAGCAAAATCGGCTTTATGAAAAGTACACCATTACAACATACAAATTAACGATTTTACTTGACGAGAATCTTAAAGATTATTCGAAAATTCTTCATAATATATGACGAAATGAATTATAGACGTTACTATAATACAGATCCGAAACACGGGTGCCATCACATAAAAAGAGTTCATATGAAATCTAACGGGTGAAGTCGGTGGGGTATTTATAATTTAGCTTGGGGGGTCCGGGGTCGGGTCGGCTTCATAAAAAAGAAAAAACAAGTAAAGACTAATCAACATTACTATCCGTAAAGTCCCTTAAAAAGCGTGATAACATCGTGATATCAGTACCATTAAAGTAAACGGTAACGACACAACAAAACTACGCGTTATTGATACATTTTTAAAAGATACTTATTGACTGGATTGATTTTCCTATATTTCATATTTCAAACGTATACGCAAATGCTGTGTAATAAACCGATTTTCATATTTAAAAAAGAGTTGCTACTATATTAGCGTACACAGTTGAAAAATAAATAAATAAATAATCTTAAAATTAAGATATTAACAAAATTCGTCAACTTTTTACGACCCTCTGGGTGGGGGGGGGGGGGTCCGGTCCCGTTCGTCCCCCAGTAAATCTGATACAACGCAGTACTCAGCCTCATGACGTCGGGCCTCCGGCGCAAGTGCTTCATGAAGTCACATCCACGACTCGTCGGCCCGTACTACGTACATTTGATCCGACTGATTGGTCAGGACGACCGACGTCTATAACGGGCCGTACGGGACACGGTCCCCCACGCCGGACGGTTCCGCTGTCACGTTTTCGTCGACCAAGGTACTCGTTTTCCGTCCGACACTGTCCAGGAGTTTTGATCACAGTGCCGGACGTATTTAGCAGACGATGTGCGGTTTCGACGAATACAAGCACGTACGTTACACCTCGGGGTGTTATTCTGATAGATTTCAAGACGATACTCTAAAAATACAGTACAGTGTTGAAGAAGAAGAAGAAGAAGAAGAAGAAGAAGAAGAAGAAGAAGAAGAAGAAGAAGAAGAAGAAGAAGAAGAAGATGATGATGATGATGATGATGATGATGATGATGATGATGATGATGATGATGATGATGATTATGGTGGTGGTGGTGGTGGTGGTGGAGAACACTAGATCAGTGCGTGATTCCGTACTCAGATGCTATGTTCATTAATTTAACGCCGACCTGGTTAGCGTATACTGAGTAAATTACTGACGGTATTGCGAGAGACGCTCAGCAGAAGATGGGCGTTGGTCGGTGCCCAACGTATCGCAATTAATTACCAAAATTAGTGTACATCACGTGCTTGTGACACCGTTTTGGTTCGTGACCCGCGCGATGACATAATTCACACACACGCTAGACGAATGGCACAGTTTTTGCCCTCTCGTCCTTATCTCTCTGATTAACAGTGTGCGAGTTCACTGACTGACAAATATCTCCCTGTGAAAACGAATTGGATATCAGCTGTCATCCTTCAAGCATTGTGACCTACTTCAGTTTAGGTTTTTTTTTGGGTCAGTCCATGACAAGTTACCCCAGGTTCGGAAGAAAATAATTTTACAAGTAAAACCTACTTATAGTATTGTACAAGGATAATATTTTCTGTAGGAGACGATTTGACAGAAGATATTTACATTAATCAGGCATTGCGCCAAGGCAGCAGCATGTCTCAAACACTGTTTAATATCTATATTGATGACACAGTTGGGGAGTGAAAATTACGAGTGAATCCGGGAATAAAAATAAATAATAGAACATACATGAATACAGTGCTGTTTGCGGTTGATCAAGTAATCATCCAAAACATCGAATACGAGCTGCAGAGATCGATGTTCCAGTTACAGATGAAAATTTCTGTGCAAAAGACAAAAACTATGGCATTTGTGGGCAAACACCCCTTACGGACTAAGATTGTATTGGATAATAAGTGTATAACGACCAGGTTATCCGCTGTCTTGGCTGTGATATCACTTATGATGTGATTTATGATGTTGATCACAAGTTGGCTAAGTTTCAGTAATATGTGGCACAATTCGTAGAGAGTTATCGAGGAAAACAAGGAGAGAGACTCGACTAAAGTTTTATAAGGTAATGGCTGTGTGTCAGTGCTATTGTACGGTTCTGAAAGTTGGGTTCCAGCAAAAAAAAAAAAAAATCTTAGTAGGATATGGGCATCGGAAATTCGGAAACGAAATTCTTGCGATCTATTAAAGGCTGCACACGAAAAGATAGACTCTACAATGAAGACCTTCGTAAAGAGTTAGAGCATTTTAATACCCAACATCGTATTGCAGAAAAAAAGAGGGATGGACTGCTCGTCTGAATAGAATGACAGATGGCGGGTGGCCTAAGGAAGTTTGGCAATACAAGTGAATTGGACAAAGAAGTACAGGAAGGCCTAGGAAGCGTTGGTGAAGTGGAGACACATTCCTTTGGAGGCGGAACATGTGATTTGCCTGGCCTCTGATACAAGAAGAAGAAGATAAAACCTACTTGTTTCCTCAGGACACGTGAAAGTATTTTGTTTATTTTGTATTATTCGTTTTCTTTTTTATAGTTTCAAAATAAATAATTGGTTTCGTAGTTTCACACACACTCGAACCCAAGATGAGATTAGTAAGTAAGACGAGATTATCGTTTTGAGTCCGAGTTTGCCACAATTAGTATTTACAATGAATCGCAGCTTATGACCTTCAATGGGGACGACCATCGTGTGTCGTCATTCCTCTGTCAGTGTACCCGTTATTTAATGATGTGTAGAAACGTGTTAAGAACGTAAGTGTACCAGCGCGAGATAAAAAGTTAATTACCACTCATAACATTTGCTTTGATGCCGGCTGTCGTCGTTTTGGCCGAGGCAGCGTTACATAAATATCTCGAATGTTATCGCTCGTGCAACACACTTCTGTACTAGTAAATGGTAGCTCGTCAATTAGTAAGAACAGAACAGCATTTCATTATGTAGTAAAATCTGGTTTCCACAAAGTGTCACTTGGATTACACCGTTACAATTACACTTCTCTGCTGGGTGTTAAAACCACGGCCCGCCCGTCGAGACGTTAAGTGCACAACGGACCGGTGGGAGGCACTTTATAGGAGACTGCCCGCTATGCCGACTTTGCTTCCGTTGGTTCGAGACACACGCAGGCGCAACACGATTAAACGCAGGATGGTGTAAAAAGGTCAGGTGCTAGGAAGGAATTCTGCTAAGGACACCTTTCGCCTCCTCCCACTAAAGTTGATGCTCTTCAAAGTTTCGAAACACATTTTCTACTACTCTAAACCTACGGTATATTTATTTATTACCAGCTGGGTACAGAAGTTTATCTAATGTGGAATATACACGTAGATGGAAAGTGATTGGGAGGCTAACACGTGTCAATGTTAAAAATTAACCCCTTTTTTTTGTATCGGCCATCTGAGGACCACATGCCAATTTAAATTCTTTATTCTTTGTTCTTTTCTTTTTCTCCAATATTCTTTCATATTTTCACTGTGTCTCTTCTTCCTGTCTTCATTCCACTTTGAACCTGCGTTTTTCTCTCTCCTACCCTGGACTCCTTCCATTTTTAACACTTTTGCCCGAAAAACGCCTCTTTCAATTGCTTCTTCTGCGTTTGTATTATTTTTTTTCTAAATCCTTTTGGACTTTTTTAATCTAACTTGATGTTGACTTCTTCCCCCATAGATAAACTTATTTGAAGATCTGCTTTGTTAACCTATTGTCGTCCATTCTATATAAATGTCCAAAAAATAATAGTCTTCTTTTTCTCATTTTTTCCGTTATATTTTCTTTACTCTGATATATTTCATAAACTTCTTAATTTCCAACCTTCTGAAGTTTTTCGTGGGCCTGATATTTTCCTAATAATTCGTCTTTCCAATATTTCTAGTTTGTTTAAATTATAATTCAATGCTAGACATTCACTTGCATACAGGCATTCTGGCCTAACTACTATACTGAAAACGTAACCTTTATTTATATATATATATTTTTTTTATCTTGAGAGATTAAGCCTAATTATTACTTTTACCATTTAAAAACAAATAGATTTGTTATATGTGTTATCCTAGTCAAATCTTATAATCGATTTTCTCCTTACTTCCGCAAGTTCAGTCGATTTGAAACGGTGCGTAGGACTACTTGTATACTCCCGGTGGCAATATAGTATTCAAGAGCGATCCAGTGTGAAGGAAGCACGTGGGCACGAGTCTCCCCGCAGTGAAATCGAAATCGGAAGAAAGCTAATCACTGGTTCAAATGTTTGGGCAATGCAAACGGTTACTATGGGGGCATTCACGGTGTTTTTTACGAATCTGGAATATACATTTTATTGCAACAGCAATACTTCTGAAAAATTTGTATAAAATTCTTCCTAAATTATTTTGAACGTGTGACTTATAAATAAATTCGTGACCATTCTAATCATAATATAACCTGTTACATATCCTGTTAATAAATGTTTAAATTGATTTTATTCAACGAGGAACGCGTTTAGTACGTGTTAGTACGCGTTCAGTACTTCTTACTGAACCACCCCTAGCTCCTTTCCTTATTGATGTAAATTAGGAGTGACGCAGTGTGAGCCGTTCGGCACGCAAGGAAGGTAATGCACTACGCTTCGGCCTCTCTTTAATAGCCCAGGACGTTATCCCAAGAACTCGCTTCCCCAGGCTGTCACCTTGCAGGCTGAGAAATAGACCTTGATTTTATGGTGCAGCTGGAAATCGAACCGGTGACCTAACCAGCTTAGTAGCTATGGCGTCTCCTAAGCCGTAGATTGTTTTTATAGTGATCATTATTCACATAGCATCATATTATTTGTTTTAAAAACATACCATCACCTACGATTTAAGTGAAGACGAGGTGCAGTGTTTTGAATTCCCCCTCTCTCTGGTACTTCGTTGTTCCCTAGAAGTGTCATTTTAACATTATTCTTGGAGGCAAAATCCTCTAGACTCCTCTCCACATGGAAATGGATAGAACGTCTAAACGTAAGTTTTATAAATCATAAGGCTTACCACGTCACATCGTAACGTATATCTTGTTTGAATTAAATGGGTCTAATATTCATGTTTAATCTGGTATCCAAATCACTTGATCGAATTAATAAATTAATTTACCTTCAATAATCCGCCTTGTGACTTCTTGTAAATCTCTTCTATTTCGCGTTTCGCAGACTATGCTCCATCTACTACTCTGTAGCTGTCCAATCAAGTAGCAGATTGAACTTGAACGGGTGCGCACCCAACATCGCGTACAGTTCATATGCAAATTGACATTTTTATTATGTAACGATCTCGTAAGAGTGATATAGTTTTTTTTTTTATTTTAATATCTGAAGATGGAGCATAGTCTCCGAAACGCGTAATAGAAGAGATTTACCAGAAGTCACTAGGCGGATTACTGAAGGTAAATTAATTTATTAAGTGGGTCTGCGAATTATACTTTAATAATTCGGTTGGCTGTGGCGGAGAAAAGAAAGAAAGCCGTATCACCGCATCGACTCTGCGAACTTTGAGGGATCGACTGCATATAGTCTACGTATATGGAACGCATATATGTCGTCACAAGATGAACACGGGTAAAAGCATTGTTAACTTTGAATCCAGCCACGGAGTTCTTTTATGTTTATGAAACATAATCCGTCTCCTCTGTTCTTTTATCATCATGGAGGTTTGTTGATTCTGCTAGTTTTTAGTGTCTGTTTTTACTTCTTAGAACTCTGTAGTCCTGAATATATTGGTTTTGGGCGGAAGGACGAACAAGAGATTGTTTGCTCAGTTATGTTTCATCAGAAGATTTTCACCGTTCTAAACTTAGTTGTTCACGGGACGGAGCATAATTCTAATGCGGTAAACTGATTATTGAAACTCGAGACTCGAACACGCGGACTACGGAAACTCCAGCTAAGAGCGGTCGGTTGCGTCTCCTAAAAATAGAACAACGCAACGTAATTTCACGCATTAGGCGCTAAGGCGCGCGCGCGCGCGCGCGCACGCACACACACACACACACACACACACACACAAAGAAATTTCGTTTATCTGACTATTAAGTGCTATTAAGTTTTCAACATTAGTTGTTTATTATTATTATTATTATTACTACTATTACTAGTAGTAGTAGTAGTAGAAGTAGTAGTAGTAGTAGTAGTAGTAGTAGTAGTAGTAGTAGTAGTAGTAGTAGTAGTAGTAGTAGTAGACTAGTGGGCCGAAACCTTCGAAGCGACGGTTACTTATGTCAGTTACGCATTCAGTACTGCTTTATGGTGTGGAGATATGGGGCCGATGCACTCAAACTCGAGAAATACAGACGATGCATGTCAGCAGTGGAGCGAAGTGGCGCGCTCCTACCGAACGGTTTCGGAGTCTGCGGTTCTTGTCATCGCGGGAATAATCCCAATCGATCTGCCGGCACAGGAATGGAAATTGGTTTACAAAAGGAAGGCTCAAGTGGATACTGTACAAGCTCACAAGGAGGCCAGGGCCCGTAGTATAGCTCAGTGGCAGGAAAGATGGACCAGTGACACGAAGGAAAGATGGACCGCTAGGCTCATAAAACAGTTAGCTGAGTGGACTGATCGCAAACATGGTGAGATTAATTATTTCATAACGCAGTTTCTAACGACCACGGCCTGTTCCGGGCTTACCTATATAGGATGGGGAAAGTAGGCAGACCAGACTGCATTTTCTGTATGTTGGAATTAGACGATGTGAATCACACGTTTTTTACCTGTGATAGATGGAAAGAAGAGAGGCAAACACTGGAAAATGTAATGGGACAAATATCGCCTGAAAATATTATCGGAATAATGCTGGAGAGCGAACACTATTGGGAGCAGGTAGCAGATTACATAGAGAAGGTACTAAGGCAAAAGAAGGAAGCCGAAGACGGTCTTGCTAGGGCCGCTGACAGAATAGCAGAAAACAGGTAACATGGACCCGCTGAAGGTTTAAAACAGCTGAACGTCCACAGGACGAAGTACAAATGGCACCACCTTGAAGTGTTGCGAAAGCTAAGTCCCAAGGTGGATCCATGCCGTGGACAACAGGATTTGTGTACCCTCCTGCGGCGGATATTAGTTTTCCACATTCTCCCTCGTAAAAAAAAATTAGTAGTGGTAGTAGTAGTAGTTGAAATAGTAGTAGTAGTAGATGATCCTTATCATCACGTTTACGAAACAATCTGCCCTTAAGGTGCAAAACGATGTTAGCAGTCCGAAGACTTACTTATTAAAACGCTAGTTCTTAATTTACAGATCATGATTTGATGCAAAACGTATAAAGAAATACTTCTGTTTGCTAAAGTAACAACGTCTCATACTAACCAGGCAGACTGTGATTGACTATTGCTTAGTTTTATAACGATCGGCTGAATGCGATATAAAAAGTTTCGGTTTCCGATGGATGAAAAATATTATTACCTAATAATATATTGTTCTGTCAATATACATACATTGTACACAGCGTACATATGTCCTACGCACCATGTCTTGAGGGAAAACACTGCCCGTCAGACCAGTTTTCCTTCAATCTTCTTCCCACTGTCGGTTGCTTGGACGTGTCCATTATACTCGTTATTATTGGTCCTGTTTCTACATCTTCGTGTGTGCGTTTTGATAACGCCGTTGACAATTGTATTTTGTGATGTTCATGAAGAATTTTGTTTGTGACATTCGTCATAATTCGAAGAATTTCTGACTGAAGGGTTTACAGTCAATTTTTGTCGGACGGTTTGCTGCAGTGTGTCTGTATTGGGGTTGACGTAGTTCTCAATACAGTTAGCTTACGCTCCAGTAACAAATGGGATCGCTTTCCGATCAGCCAATTCGTCTGCTTTGTTTTAAGTTATTTTTATTTGTTCCTTTCAGTGGCTTGGCGCGGATACATAACACCTGTTGCCGGTTGTGATAGGCCTAAAACTTAACTTGAAAATTAATTCGAATTTTTTCTTGTACCAAGTGTTCTTTTTAGAGTATCTTCTATCATTATCTGGGCAGAAGAAGAGGGTCCCGGTTCAACGGGATCTGACTCCCATTGTACTTACACAGAATAAATCAGAACACAAATAATCGAACTAAAAATAATAAAGACAACCAGAGAAACACATCACTAAACGAACAAAACACAAATAGGTAGAACTGCTGCACGTTGACTTCGTATCGAACAAAGCTTTTAACTGCTGCAGCAGCACTACACACAGATAACATAATTTAATATCTAAGTACACCAAAGTGCTCAAGACACTTTTTCTGTGTTGTGACTTACCTCTCAAGTATTTCTATAATTAATATAATTCTGTAAAGGGAGGAGGTGCGAGTAAAATAAATTGTTGAAAGCATCAATCTGTGAGCTGAGTCGGATGCAACCCGTTTATTTCGAAAACGTTACGAGCCTCTAAATTTACTTAATTATGTGCCAGTCAGCAACGGTCAGTACTGAGCTAATTTTTTTTTTTTTTGAAAAACTGAATATAAAAAATGTAAAATGCTAAATGTGGGGGTGTCGCATAAATCGATGCTAGTTTACAAAATGGTGTACAGCGTACACGCTGTGATCTATATATAAATTTCTGACACTGTTATCTATCGAAAAGGTTTATAAAATTGTTTCAGACACTTGTAAGTAACTAGTTTGTCTCGTTTTTTGCTTCGTGATTATGCAACACTTGCCACCGTAAGTTGTTAAAGGTAAAAATGTTACTTGGCAATCCAGATAAGTCGTTTTGCAACCTGCTGTATCTGGTCGCTACGGCTGCGTGTTCCTCAGTACCTGGTCTGAACCACTGCTATGCTGTGCTGGAAGATCGTGCAAAACTGTACGAATTTCGTGTTCTCGTGTCTTCGGTCCGGAACGTTGAACCAAGTTTCGAACTGAAAGTTTTCACATCTTTTAGTACACTTTTATGCCCACATCGTTCGATTAACACGCACGTATGCATTCATACAGTGCGTGTTACAATTTACAATATTACAAAATAGCATTACAAGGTTATGACTTTAAATTACATATATAACGAGTACTGACACTCAACCTTACATATCTTAGGTCTTTTCATCAAGTTGACTGACTGAAATTTAAATTTAGGCGAGGCTGACCATTACAGACAAGATACATCTTGGTTGGTTACGGATAACAATCTTTTTACATCTATTACAAGTTTTCTTTTTTGTTACAAACGTAATACACAAAATTATTAGCCACTAGCATTGATTTACGATAGCTCAAAAACAATCATAGTTACCTTGGTTATTGAGGCTCCCATACTTGACGAAAGTCCGGCGACGGGCCGCTCAGCTCACAGCGTTTGATGGGAGACTTGACTAGATTTTACAAAGCAAGCGATAGGGTTGGTAAAGGGGAGGGCGTGACGTCAGTGCGTCGGGCAAGGTACAATTCGCGGATTGTTGCATTCGGCAGGAGACGAATGATTGCAACATAACTGAGCGTTTTACCGGTTTATACAGCGGCAACACATTGGGTGGACGAATGTGTCCCCCTCTCCGCAGATTGTACAGTGACAACTACTACGAGGTCAATGACCGTACGCAGTAAAACATTGCCGAAGTCTGCGACAACACAAGACGGTGGAAATGCCCAGCAGTTCGAAAGCAATGCTACGCTTTTCCTCAACTTTCCCTACTAATATTGTTCGCATTTCAAATTATTCAATAACTATAACGTATTTATTCTGTGATATAATTAATATTATTTTCTCTTATTTCCAGTAGGCCTACTGTTGCCGCCGGCAACGCTACTGGTCCCTTTGCTGTTCCGTGAGCCTGTCACGTAATCGTACTGGCACTGGAGTGACCTACAGCCGTTTTGTTGTAGATTATCATTATTGTCTTTGAGTCGCCACTTTTAGAATATATTGTAAAATTTTCAGATGACTCTGCAAGCTCGGAGTTGTAAATAATAATCTTAGTTTGTTTGGCATCACATCAGTTCACGTTTGGTACAACTAGAAAACCTATAAAAGGAAATACAAAAAAAACGGACTGGGTAAAAACTTATAACGTTATACGGAAGTCGATGAAAAAGTAATGTTTCCTCCGTCATCACAACTTCATTAATAAACAGATCAATAAAAAAGTTACACAGATTATACCCTTTAGGTTTTTCTATACACGAAACTACTGTTGAACAAAAGTCGCCATCGCTTTCGATACACTTGCGTGATCGTCGAACCGAAATATGAAATCTACTTTGGAAAAAATTCTCTATTGTATTCTAATCCAATTCTTGGATTTTGTTGTCCATGATGAACCTGAGTATCGCTAAGAATTTATAAATAAATCGCGCGCGCGCGTGTGTGTGTTTTGCCTGCAACGTGCTCAAATAGCACGCATGTGTGATTTAAATTGTGTCTGTTCGTTTATGATCCTACATGTACATACGAAAGGCCGAAACACAGACACACTCGAAAAACTGGAAAAAAAAAAAAACGAAAACGCATGGAAGCAACATCCTAAACAACACTTAAGTCGTGTCTAGCAGCGACTTAGAGACACGAAGTTCTAATAAGGTTTCTCTAAGTTCTAATGAAATTAAGTTCCTGCAACTTGCCAAGGGCTGGACAAGAGTGAATAGACAGCGGAGTGAAGACATTCCATGGAGCTTATTACATTCTATATTCACGATAAAACCTGTAAATGTAGTACTAAATGGAAAACCTGTATATTGTCCCGGATAAAAGGATGCCCAAGTTGTAGGATCAGGTAGAAGAAATGTTGAAAGATCGATGAGGCACTGAGAGTAACTGAAGGGGGATTTCGCCCCCCAGACCTGTGATCCTTGACAGGGAAGAAGAAGAAGAAGAAGAAGAGGACTTTCTAAATTATGAATGTGACTTGATACTTTAGCGGTGTGGTCAGGATTTCCTTCTAGGGCTTTACATTTTAGTAAACAAGCTACAAAAAATAAAGAAAACGCACTCATTATTTTCTTTCCTTTTTTGTTGAAATCATGAAAGTCTTCTTCTTCTTCCAGAGCCCAAAAAATAGGACAATACTTGGATAAAATTGCAAGCTGCTTGTGGGGTATTAAATTAAAACAAATTTTAACAAAAATTTGAATATAGTGTGCAGTTTTGAAAATTTCAAAATTTTCTGACCTCAGGGCCCGAAAATGGGAACAAGAATTGGAAAAATTCAGCCGTGTGTCAGACTAAAGGGATTTTTAAGACAAATCCAGACAATATTTTTTGCCTTTATTGTTGATTGCTCTACAATTGTTACTTTACCAAACAAAATAGTAGGGTAATTGCGATTTGTGTATTTTTTCTGATAATTGAAAAATTATTTAATAACAAAATTTATTCAATAATAAATGAACTTCGTTCAAAATAGAGTCCTATTCTGCAGCTCAGGAAGCCTACTTATGTAATAAAAGTTACATAATGGATTATGTACTGGTTTAATGTAGATAATAACAATAAATCCTAAAGTAGATTTAAAATATTTGAGGCGTTAAATGTAGATTTCTTTTCGTCTATTTTTATTTTTTAACGAAATCTCCTCATCAAATATCTTCAATAAATCTTCTATCTCTTTCTCATTCTACCGTAAGTGGACAATTAGTTTAGTCGTGTTAATAAGATTTATGTAAACAATTTGTATGATAATTTCGGGAAACCGGCGGTGCTCGTCCTTCCCGCTAACGAGATGTAAGGATCGACCGCCATTAACGACTGGTTGTGAAACGCGACGGGGCAGTGATCCCGCGGCAGTTAAGCTTCCGTGTGTGTGTGTGTTCCCGAATTCTGTGACTCACACTTCGCCTCACCTCATTAATAACGTACTCACAACGTGTGTATTTATAGTTCTTTATGTACACACTGCACGTGCGCGCGCGCGCGCGTTTGTGGTGTGTCAACACAATAGCTCCATTATCTTAGTCAGCACGATAATAAAAATGATTTTAAAATATGCTTTTACGCGTACTAAACACTGCAATAACGTCCAGAGAATCGCACCTATGATCAGTGCAATGCGTACAGAAAAACAGCGATTTATGTTCATAGACACTGCCACCTGAATGTTACTACGTTCTCAGTAATACCAAACATACAATATACTCATTGTGAAAAATATTTTCAGCCTTACTGGTAATATCATTTTAAAACTGCAATCCATTTTTGACATGATAATGTCTTTTAGCTGGACATCGTTTGAAACTTTCTGTAAAATTTTATTTAGTCACGCTGTATGACGTCATCATTGCGTGACGTCATCATTGCATGACGTCATTTGAATTGTTGTAAAAATAAAGGTTTGTTTTGATACGTCGCAATTATATATATTGTGTTAAAAATAATATCACTGCAAACAATTAAACCAGATTTATAAAGCGTCCTGAAAGTTTAAAATCAAGTGTTAGCACAATTTACCATCCGGGAATCGTTAACTAAAACCGCGACCGCTAACACGCTAACGTCGTCGCAGATTAAAGACGTAACAAGCAAACAACACTGCATAGCTGTAGATAGGTTATTGTCTCTAGTTAATGGTTGTCTTCGTATGTGATTCAGCTAACGATCTAGCATCTATTCATTAAAATATTTGTCTGTACTGCATCGTAAATGCAAATCTACTTCCTCTTTATATTTAATTACTCACCGCAGAAATGTGAAGTTATAACACAGATACATAATGTCATTGGGATTGTTGTAAATAAAGGTTTGTTTTGTGTTGTGTTGTGTTGAAATACACTGCTGCTGGTATATAGTAACCATAACGAGGCGACTGACTAAAACAGCGTTCGACAATGGATAGCAGCGACGAGAAGGCTCAGATCAAGAAACGACAAAATGCCGAGCGAGCAAGAAAGTATCGGGAAGGAAAGAAGCTCGAGAAGGAACAGCAACGAGCGGCTGCTGTCGGCGGTGAAGCTTCGGTACCATTTGCGCAAAAGAAACAGTCTGTCAGTCAGTAACCATAATAATGTTGCGTTTAGCTGGCGGCTGAAAGACATTATCATGCTCTTAAGCTTTTAACATTTGGTAAACGGTACTTTTTAGGATAGAGTTCTTTCGCAAAAATTATTCAACGCATGTAATCGATCTGAATTCGATTGACCTGAAGTTTTCTTACATAAATAATGAAACCAGAAATATTTTAAAGCGAGTTTAAAATATTTTTGGTTTTGTTATTTATGTAATCAGCTTGTTTGTCGCTGAGATATTGTACAAAATGTATCTTAGATTTATTTTTACATTAATTGCCTACAATTTATAGTAATTTTCATCTGTTGATTATGTTGTTCAAAGGGAATCGTAACATTTCTCTTATCGAAGTCGGGCGATCTTACAATCCAATGCCGTCATTATCTTGGACCCGTTACACAAATTGCTTACTACGTCCGGTGAGAATTGCTTAGTGTAGGTTTGAATACTTCGTATCTTAAAATAGTAACACTTCAGCGTAAGCCAAGGTTTCATGTCAAAACACAGAACGAACCCCCCCCCCTTCGGACTTTACCGACCGCACTGTAGAGTCACCTTCATGTCAAGTTTCATCATCAAGGTCGTGCTGTATTTAGTTCATAATTTACTCTCCACACTTGAGGAGGCCTTAATCTTAATTAGAGGAATCGGTATCATATATATATAAACGAATAGATGGCACCATAAGAAGAGTACTAAGGGCAAGGAAACACAGATACTATTTTACAAAGTGGCGAAGTTACCTGTATGTTATATTGTAGGGCTACAGGTCCGAATTATGGACACCGAGAATAAAGAGTATAAGGCAAGTAGAATAATCGAAGATGAAATTTCTTCCGTTCGCCAAGGTATGTACTATGGAAGACTTGGTAGATGCTTTACAAAAGTACATCTATATTCCTGGATCTGAATGGCAGGTTATCAAGCGACATTCCAATGAACAAGTGAGTTAGGCAGGGTTGCTGTATTTCTCCTATCTTGTTTAACATATACATTGACGACATGTCGAGATCATGGAAATTTAGAGTGGCCTCGGGAATACAGATTAACAAATCAATTTGTACGGGTCCCCTGCTATACGTATACAAATCACATACTGTAGTTATTATTCAAGAAAATGAGGACGATTTATAAAGACCCAAGTTTATAAATCGTAGTAGCAAGACAGTAGCCTACTCACTGACAAATTCAGAGAAAAAGACAAAATCCTTGGCTTTTAAAGGTAAATATCCAGTGAAGGCTCAGACAGCCATCAACAACAGTACTTTAGAACTAGTGAGCCGATTTAAATATCTCGGACGTGAAGCAAGCTATGAGTCTGATATAAAAGACAAGATAAATGAATTTAGGGATATTTTTGAGCGATTCGTGGAAATC
The DNA here is from genome assembly GCA_034769895.1 of Magicicada septendecula. NCBI lineage: Eukaryota > Metazoa > Arthropoda > Insecta > Hemiptera > Cicadidae > Magicicada > Magicicada septendecula. The sequence continues at coordinate 422,350,979 of CM068374.1, forward strand.
TTAGAAATAAAACAAGACAGCACAAGAATTAAATTTTGTAATTTGTTAGAAACAATACCCGCATTGGCATATGCGTGTGAAGTGTAGGTCATGACAAATAAGGAATTCGGTTTGATTCAGAGTGCTGAAATGCAGTTTATTTCAAATACTTTCAACTAGACATTGCAAGGTAGAAGAAGGATTGAGGATATAAGAGCTAATCTAGAAGTAAGTCAGTATATTTCTCTTCTCATACTCGGCTAGTATTTTATGTTTCTGATGGTCGTGTTGACTTGGAGCAGTGAGTACCGGATTATTCATATAGCCTATAGTTGTTCAGTTGCAAGAAATAACGTTAATTTATTTTGCATGTACGAGTATTTTAGAGCCACGCGCTACCGTATTAAAAAGTGTGTTTGATAAGGAGTTCCCTCATGTTACATCTCAGCTTACAGGATACAACTTAATTATTACTGCATTACAGAGGGAGGAATATAATTGTAACAAAATATTTTACGATTAAGTGTTTAGAAAGAGATATAAGTGTATTATATTTCAAATTCTAATTTTCACTTTTCGCCAACGAGAACATAACGCAACAACGCTGCTGTCGAAACTTATTGTTAATTTTTCTTCGATTGTTAATATCACGCTTTCTTTTCATTAGACAGAATGAAAGCTGCCGGCGAATATTTACGTGGCCACGTCTGCGTCGTGCGGTCTTAGTTTTGTTGCAGTTATTGTAGTAGCAGCAATGAGTGAAATCGGTCACGATCGGATCTCAGCCGGCATCCTAGACACGCAATTAATTCAGGGAAGATTAGTCGTGCCGTGTGCGCGCGTGAGCGAAAGGAATGGTGAGTGGCAGCCGGACCAATTAGAGGGAAAGCAGCGAGTTGTCACCCGATACGGGACTCGAGATCGAGACGCCTAATTACGCCAATTACTATCCTCTGTTAATTCATTAGGCAGTGGAGTTAATGAATTTAATACACAGACACGTTAGCTAGTACTTAATGATTGCAGTAAAAAGGTTGTTCTGTAGGACAAGCGTATTATCGATCCAGGATATAGACCTACTCATACTTATTGTTTTGTGTGTGTGTGTGTGTGTGTGTGTGTGTGTGTGTGTGTGTGTGTGTGTGTGTGTGTGTGTGTGTGTGTGTGTGTGTGTGTGTGTGTGTGTGTGAGAGAGAGAGAGAGAGAGAGAGAGAGAGAGAGAGAGAGAGAGAGAGAGAGAGAGAGAGAGAGAGAGAGAGAGAGATGTATTAAACTAAATAAACAAACGCTTGAAAGAAACAAGCTATTATCAATCGCTTGAACAGTACATACTCGCTTAACTGTTCGGATTGGGTCCTTAACATTCACAACATAAACCATCGGTTCTCAGTTCTCATGGAAAGGCAGAACTCAATTGTTACAGTAGAACTTTTAGGAATAGCAGAGTTTGTGAAAGTGCTACTATATACCATACTACCACCCCATATATCCTACTATTAGGATCGTGGACAGGTCCTAGTTTCTTCACTGTGTTTAATACGCATTACTATTTTTTCACGAATATTACTTAGTATGACTTTGTGTTTAAATTATTGAAAAATATTTTCAATGATATTAATTGATGACTCGTTGGGTCCTTGGTGAAACATATTAATACAAAGGTTTTTAAAAGTATTGTTACGACGGTCTACTTGATCGTCGTATGGTACAGTGGAAAACAAAATACAAGACACCAATTAAGTCACTAATCACCAGCTTTAATTATCACAGTTAAACAGTTCGTAATTAACAACACAGTCTCTTGCAACAAATCAAATAAAAATTGTTCATACGCAATAAAATGGCACGTAATATAACACACAAAATTGTATTACAATTGTCCCGCCCGATTATTAAATACAACACTTCACTAATAAAAACTTGAAGGCACCAGTAAACGCCGATAAAATAACTGAACTAAGGCCGCTGACGCCTTGTATTTACACCCCTGCTCACAGACCAGAACATTCCACAACTACGCGTTATCTCTACACTACGACGTAATTAATTGCGGCCTTGACACAGTCAGCGAGGCTGGCGGCGTCTAGAAAGTCTCGCAAGCGCATGTTGAAAAATCACGTACGCCACAACATTCAGCCGGCTTCCAATGGATCGTTCGAGAAACACGTAGATTTGATGTCACAACAATATATAAACGCTACACCCCCTTCCGATACACGCCCTAAACAGATGTTCACCACCCTTACATCCTCTGTTTAGTAGTTCACTCATCTCTTTGACAATGGCTTAAGAAGTTGAAACAGCTGTCAGAGTTAAATAAAAACTGTGAAAGGTACCAAGTGTTTATATGTTTTTAAAAACCTTTGTATTTTCAACGATGTTTATACTTTAATAAACACCCTTACAGTTTTAATTGCAGTCCAAAACTTAAATAGGAACACCAATGAACTTTTCAAATGCTTCGCAATTTGAAATTCTAATATTTAGAATTTCGCGTGGGTTACGATAGCGCTATCAGATTTTGATGCTTACTCTGTGAAAATGTATGTTTGGCATTAAATCAAAAGGAATGTTTTAGCAGGACAGAGTTATTTTAGTATCTAAAACTAAATCAGGGTATAACTCTGTAGAACGGCTCGTAATGGTAGTATAACGCAAACAGCGCATACGAACAGTCCAAGGTCTGTTATCTTCCTACGCGGTAGTAGTGTGGCAATATACTCAACATCTTCCCATCTTCCCTTGGCAAGGAACTTGCTTGGCCGGTGTGGTATAGTTCTAGGTTATTGAAACGGTGTGGCAATCAGTTACACGCCGGTAAAATCATCCCAATATCAGATGGAACACACACACACACACACACACAAACACTCTTTCGTATGTGATTGTATTCTGAAAATATAATGTAAAGCCTGCAGACTTTGTTAAAGCACCGTTAAGGGGTTTTCTAATATTAGTGCTCAGCACTAAATAACAGACTCTGCAGGAGACGCGACTTAATTAAACTGATTAGTAGTACAGGAAAAGTAGACGAAGTGAAGTAAAGGTGTTTTCGGGAATAAAATTGCCCCTGTATTTTTGTAACTGATAAAAGTTAGACTTTAGCTTATTTTTTATGAATCTAAAGAGTCCAGAGCGAAATCGCACCTAGGGGTACTTTTATAAGGGTTGGGAGGGGTGAAAATACGGTTTTTGGGAAATAACTTTTTAATGGTTAATTGTATAAAAAAAGGGTTCAAACAAAAGTTGCAGCTTATACAATTCCGCGTATTCTGCTTTTTTTTACGACTTTCTACGACGAAAATTGAGGGAGATATGAATTTTTAAAAAGTAGCTATTTTTCGAGATTTTGAAATAGCGCAATTTTGCGCGTGCGCTCTTTGCGTGCCAATTAAAAAATAATGCTTTTATCGAAAACACAAAAATACGCATTCCTCAATTTTTAATTCTCTACAATTTAAGCCTTTATTTATCCCGATACGACAAAAAATTAATAAATATACGAAATAAAAAAAGTATGTATATAGAGCGCGAAAGTTTAAAAGAAGCCCATCGCCGTTTCAGCAATTTGAGAAGTCTGATGACATGATTAACGAGTAATTACTATCAGTTTATTTTAGAAACATTATGACGAGTAAAATATAGTAGGTTTTAGATTATTTTTACAGATTTATATTTGCCAAATAATACAAATTTTTACACGAATAGGCTATTTTCACCATTATTGTTAATTAATTGTTATAAATAAACAACAAAATATTAATTATCATTATAAGAAAGTACATACAATTAACTGTAAAATGAGCTCAAGGACGTATCCTTTTAACAAAAACTGTCGATGTTATGACGGTGTCAGTGTTAGTCAAAACCAGGTGAAAAGGGTAGTTACTCTGAAAAAATGCTTCTGACACCCCCAAAGAAGGGTGTAGGGAGAAAATGTCTGGCAATTTTTTAAGCTTAAATGTAACATAATTAATTGCAAAAGTTCATTTGAAAAAATATTAGTAAACAAAAATTTCACGAAATTTCAAAAATCGTCATTTTTTGTAGGTCATAAAAATAAACAATTTCAATAAATTTCGAGTTTGTAAGGCATTTTTTCTGTTTAGGTTGATCGAATCGAAATATTACCTTTATGATTTTTATACCTGTAAGTACAATGCCGATGCAATATATAGACTACAGTATATACAGTATACTATATACCGTTGTATATATATTATATCAGTCACTCGAAAGATGTTTCGAATATGGTATTGACATCCATATACTGTTTATAGATTTCAGGCAAGCCTTCGATAGTGTAAATCGAATAATGTTGCGAATAGCATTGGAAGAATTGGGAGTACCTCAAAAGATTGTGAGACTGGTACTGCTCAGTCTGAACGATTTCAGGGGAAAAGTAGTTCTGGGAAGAAACAAAAGCCGAGATTTTACGGTTGGTACTGGAGTGAAGCAGGGTGATGCATTATCTGCGACCCTCTTTAACTTGGCACTACACTATGCTATAAACAAGATAGACTTCAGAGGACACATCTTCAAAAGGACGAGGCAACTAGGAGCACATGCGGATGATATTGTGCTGGTAGCCAGGAACAAAAATGTATTAAAAGACACCTTTATTGAGATAGAGAGGGAAGTGAGCAGGATTGGTTTGGAAGTCAATGAGGCTAAAACAAAATACATGAAAGTGTCTGCGAAGGAAAATAGAGAACTGCTAGACCTTCACACAGGCCATTACTGTTTCCAAGGAGTTACAGAATTTAAGTACCTAGGTGTTATTCTGAATAATGAAAACCGAGTGAGCAGCGAAATAGTAATAGAATCATAACCGGCAATAGAGCCTACTATGCAAACCAATCATTACTGAAATCAAAGCTTCTAACTCCAAGAACCAAATTGATGTTATATAAAACACTGATCAGACCTGTTGTTACTTATGCATCCGAGACATGGACTCTCGTAAATAAGGATATAAGTCCACTAAGAATTTTTGAAAGAAGAATTTTGAGACAGATATTTGGACCGGTGAAGGAAGGGAATATGTATAGGATCCGAAATAACGGTGAAATAAATGAGTTGATTGGTGGACAAGACCTGGTGAGACACATAAAATCAGCTAGAATTAGATGGCTGGGACACGTATTCCGTATGAATGTTACGAGGATGCCCAAAACTATATTAAGTGGAACGATACTGGGCAAAAGAAGAAGAGGAAGGCCTCGAAGAAGATGGCAGCAGGATGTGGAAGAAGATCTAAGAAAGATGGGCATTAGGAACTGGAGACTGAAGGCAGTAGACAGAGATGAGTGGAGACGGGTCGTAGCGGAGGCCAAGGCTCACCATGGGCTGTAGTGCTGGAGAGTAGTAGTAGTATATATATTATATATATTTTATTTCGTATATTTACCAATTTTCGTCGTATCGGGATAAATGAAGGCTTAAATTGTAGAGAATTAAAAATTGAAGAATGGGTATTTTTGTGTTTTCGATAAACGAGTTATTTTTTAATTGGCACGCAAAGAGCGCACGCGCAAAATTGTGCTATTTCAAAATCTCGAAAAATACCTACTTTTTAAAAATTCATATCTCCTTCAATTTTCGTCGTAGAAAGTCGTTAAAAAAACACAATACGCGGAATTGTATAAGCTGCCACTTTTGTTTGTAACCTTTTTTTATACAATTAACCATTAAAAAGTTATTTCCCAAAAACCGTATTTCCCCCCTCTCAACCCTTATATAACTACCCCTAAGTACGATTTCGCTCTGGACTCTCTAGATTCATAAAATATAAGCCAAAATCTACCTTTTTCGCTCAAGAAAGTATCGGGGCAGTATTTTTCCCGAATAATATCTATTTTTCCTGTACTATAGTTAATTAGTAGTAAGTCTGTTTACAAAACACTAACGTGTATCAGGTAACAATACGCAGCAATGGTATCGATTCTAGTGTACGTGAACTTCTACACCGAACTCATGTGCTCGGCTTCGATGCCTACCGTAGTCTTTCTGTTTTACAGCCTACATAAAGCTGTAACGGGCACACGTTATTCGGTAAACAAGCGTTATATGTGTGCGATGAAAAAGTAAAACGGTTCCGTTCGTTTGGACAACAGTAAGTGGACAAACGTGTACAGGTTTGTGTGACAAGACAGAGAGATAATGTGTGTCGCACACAATTCGTCGGTCATGGGTTTGTTAACAACTGTCAGACGTAAATTGTATTTTCGACACCAATTATTTTGAACAATCGAGATAACATGTGCTATATTTCAGACGTAACATACGCGTACCGAGCTACGATTGCACATAAAATGTGTTTTTTATTATTGTATTAGTGTTATTATAAAATTACTCTATAAATTACTTCTATTTACAGAATAATTTCGTTTAAAATGTCTCCGATGTTCTCACACTCACTGTTCCTGAAAGTTCTACTATAACAATTGTGTTCTGCCTTTCCCTGGCAGGTACTCCAGTCTCTTCACATCATCCTCAAATCTTAATTAAATCCACCAACCTGCAGGTCCCTCTTCCTCACCATTATCTCAAGTGCCGCCCTCAGCAGACAGTTTCGTCTCAACCAGTTCCACCATCTTCCTTCCTTTTTTCCCACTTCAGAATCTGTTTTTCCTCATCTATACTTTTCATTACTTCCTCATTCCTCCAAACGCAAATAGTGAAAACATTGAAGATACAGGTAGATCATTTACGTTAAGATTCTAAGACAAAAAAAAAATGAAAGAGTCAGTATTTCAAATATGAGATAAATAGACACACAATTTGTTTGTAGAATGACTTCTATTGTTAGTTTTCTAATCGGTTTCTGGTTTCCTCCACATCTTCATCCCCTGTAATTTTGTGAAATTTATTCGTCATCAACCTCGTCATCCGAATCCTCATACTTAAGTTTAGGAAAGAGTTTCGAACGCTTTCTTCTTTTCAGTAGCTCTAGTCCTGAAGGCGTTCTTCCAGTCGGATCTATATAAGACGCAAAGACATTATATAAATGTTTTAATTCGTTCTCTTCAAAAGTAATCAATTCTTCAAGAAATCTAACCGTATCAAAAGCCGTACATATGTTTCTTGGCGTAAATAGTGAAGGTCAGTGATGTATAGAAAAGTCTCTTCCCTAAACTTCTCAAGTTCTTAAACGGAAGATAATTTTTTTATAAATTTTATAAACGAGCCATTTATTTGTGTCCCTTTTTCACTCGATTGCACACCTTTAGTTAAAAACATGATTAGTTTACAACCTCTTCCCAGGCGAGAAAATACAGCTTTGGTAAAATGGCATTAGAAACAAATGGAAGCTTATTAAATATCGTGTATTTAAACGCCGTTTAATGATTCTCTAATTCACGCCCGTTTTCTGTGCATCACGTCGAATAATGAGATAATGTGCGCTGGATTCCATTGCTTTGGAATAACGATTGGTTAGCCGGTCAGGTGGAAACTCGACGAGTTTCTCACGGGGTTCGTTTTCTGTTCAGGTCCATAATACATGAAATATCTTATTACTTATGCAGCGACCATAAATGTGTTGTTACATTTCATGCGAACAATTTTGTAATGTTATTATTGTCGCTGTACGTCACATATCTTATTTTTGTTAGACTAGAGTAACGTACAGGGTATACTTAAAACAAAGAAGCCGGTAAGGCGAGCTAACAGGTACGCGTCCACGGGTCTGCGCTCCCGTCTGTGTTCTCTCGATTTGAATCACTGCGGGAGCGCCGGAAGTCGTATAGACAAAGAGGTTACCTGATACTGCACCTGTAGCAGCCACGGTCCCGTCCTCCACCAGCACTTCTCATCTCGTCTTAAACGAAGTTTACTCACGATTTATTTTAATCATCTCGTCTTAAATGATTTGTTTTAAATGTGATTATAATTTAATCAATAATATCTCACTTTAGTGTTTTTTAATATATTTTTAACATAGAATTTTGAAGTTTCAAAAATAGTTTTTTTGCTCCAAGTTTCAGTATTTGTTTTTAATTTGGAGATACAATTGTTGCCAGGAGATTAGGCCTGTTTCTACTATCGCGAGCTTCTTCTCCTTTCTTCATTTGTAAGGCAATCTCTCCGATTCTTGTTTTTAATTTCCTTAATGTTTTCATTGTCTTTTAATGTTCTCCTGTTGTCGGGAGGACACTGTAAAATAATCAACAGCAAAGAAGTGCAACCTCCAAAATGAAGTTCCTAAGGAGGGTGAAAGGTTGCCTATTGAGACATAGGTTATACTGAATGAGTTGAGTGTAGAAAGTATACTGGGGAAAATAAGTCTTTATAGGAAACGCTGGAGGCAGTATGTTGGGTAGTCTACATTTGTGTGTGTGTTTAAGCGTTTAAACATATTTAAATGTTCTTTCCAAGATCTCTTACAAAAATGATTTTTTTTTTAATTAAAGTTAGAAACTTTCCCGTCCCGTTGTACTTTTTAATCAAATAACTTCTACCCTTTGTTAGTGTGAAAAACGAAATAATCCAGTACACGTCAGCCACTTTGTTTCTCGCTTTCTGCGTTAAACGTAACTGTTGAAACTTTCTAATGGATTTGGAATTGTTTGTGTTTATTAGTTTACGGTAGTTGAAATTGCTTATCTTTGTATCATCCTGTGATAATCTCCGTTATACCTGTGAATTACAAAATGACTATAAGTTACAGTGACTTTATATTATAATTATAAATATTATATTTTAAATCTATTTTAAACTATAAATAAACTATATAATATAAATGACTATAATATTATATCTCTTAATTATATAAATGAATATAATCATTATTTCTTCTACTTTTTCTACTACTACTACTACTACTACTACTACTACTACTACTACTACTACGACTACTACACAGTGGCGGATTTACCACTAGGCCGACTAGGGCCGCGGGCTCAGAGGGAGCTGCAAGCTACAGATATTTTTTTAACAGAAGTATTTTTATAAAAGTAGGAGGCACTTTGATTTATTTGAGTATGATATTTTGAAATTAAATGGTAAGTTTTTGTTAATAATACAAATGGAAGACAGTTCTTATTTAAATATTGCGCGCTTATTTTAAAGACGTTGGCATCCTTGAAAACTAATCTGCGCATGCGAATTTTGAACGTCCGCTATATTGCCCCCGAATTTACACGACCGTGGTACCACCCTTGTTTGATATCATTCTTTATCTGCGTTGTGACTGAAAGGTTTGCGATTTAAGGTTATGTTTTTATTTTGTTTTGAATGTAAAGAAGGTTTTTAGCTTTGTGTGGTGGGGAGCGTGTTGTTTCGTTGATATTTATTAGTTTGAAAACTTTATGAGCATAGAATTCAATCCGTACACTAAACCTATTCATCATGAACATGAACATGAACATTCACACGGCTAGTAGAGCCTACAAACGAAAGCTAAAAAAATATTAAAGAGGAAACGCATTTGGAAACAATAAATGAGGGGGCCGCTCAAAAAACTTGGATCTTAAATCCGGCACTGCTACTACTACTACTACTACTACTACTACTACTACTACTACTACTAATATTATTACTATTAAAAAAACAATAATAATAATATTCATCACTACCACCACCACCATCATCATGTGGCTTCATAACCCTTTAGGGTTCAGGTACATTCAGTAGGCTTTCACTGTAAGAGTACATATCCTTAACTGTATTAGCCAGATGTTCATTCACTATATGTTCCTGCATTGCTTGCTACAACTTCCCTAGTTCCAGTTAGAATATGATATCCTCTGTTCCTGGCAAGTTATTTCCATTATTTGTTTTAAACAACACACGATCTCCTCAGTGTAAATCCGGATTAAATTAGTTCAACTCCTCACTGCGTCGTTCTTAGTTTACGTTATTCCCGTACCCTTCCTCTCGATTCAGTCACACTCACAGTCCGACAATTCCCATAACCTTGCTTACTTTCTTTCTTACATGTCGAATTTATTGTGGTCAGTTTCCATTCCTTAAAGGGTTTCTACCGTTCATAGTCACAGATGCCGAATTTGTTGATTAAATTCTGTCGTCATCTGTATCTCCTCAGCCCTTCATGGGTCTTGGCTGAATCCATTCGCCCGTATTCCTCTATATAGCCTACCAATTTCTGATATTAACATTCCTAGGTCCTCCTTCCTCTGATCCTTCTGTCTAATTCTTGCTCTTCTTTCTTTATTACCCACGAGCCTCTAGTGCTTAGTCGGTTATGTTTTCTATAGACGTGTCGTACCACCCTTCTCTCAAAGCCCCCCCTCCCAAACCGTGTTTATTACTTTTTGTTATTGTTTATGTTTTTGACCCACATTTTAAGACAAATAAGTGTTTTATAAATAAAGTGTCTCTTGAAATGGCATCTGACTTTAAATATTTTATCATTACACAACACGTTGTATTTACCCAGAAAAACTGTTCTACTAACTTATTTAGTGCTATTATTCGAGATTGCAGGCATATAAATTCATTTATGGAGACCAAGGCCATCATAAACTCGCAGATCTATTAAATATTTCAGAGAAATTCCATAATCACATAACGTGGGCCTATTTGTAAACCAGTTTCATGTGTTAAAATAATAGTACAGTCACTGAAGCCGAAAAAAAATTGAAATTTCAAATTAAGTGGCTTCTACGAGATTTTTTGCATAGGGCTAGATAAAAAGGTAAGAAAGAATTTAAAAAAGGTTACAAAAATTCAGTCGCGGGTTTTCGAAAAAAGGGAGGGGAAGGTACAAAAAATTCATTTTTCGTGATTAACTTAAAAAATATTAAATTTATGAGAAAAATACTAAAGACCGAAAAGAAAGAGCATAAAATTCTGCATAAAAAAGGTTATTAACGTTTTTTGGTCAGGGCGATAATTTTAGTAGAAACATTAATTCAAATTTGGTCAAATTGTTCACAAGGTGTATTCTCACATAAAATACATGTTTATTTAATAGACCTTTTTATTTTCAAAACTTAATTAAGAAGTTTCGATAATTTCAAAAAATAAACACTACACGTGCTCCGAAATAAAATAACAGTCGATCCGGCAACGGTTTACACACTACACTTACAACGTACAAGCTTGTGTGTAGGCTCACCGCGCATCCGTATGGCGCATGTGCCAGCTGTCCTCGCTCTCCCTAAAATTCTTCAACTTTCAGGGTCTGTTCTTGTTATGCCCATGCACGGATATAAATTCTCACTATGTAGAAGAGAAACCTCAAATATTGTAATTTTACATACAATAGTTACATTTTAATATTTTTTTTTAGTTTTTAACTATTAATATTAATACGCGCAATGGACGTATTTTTACATTTATTAATGAAAGTTACATTTATTTAAATTTACCTACATTTTAACAATTCTTTACACCGCAGTCTTATAGAAGGCACTTTGATCAATACTTGTTCATAATTTTGCTAGAAAATTTTTATTTTGAAAATTTCTGTAGAAATTTTAAGTTAAGAAAATGATGTATACTTGCGAACTCAAAAAAATTATAAATTTCAAAACTCGCTCATTTTATGCCAATAAATCAATACTAATTTTTATTATTTTTTTCGAAAACATATATGTAAAGTTCATATTGTGAAGTTTTTTTTAATGTAAATACATTTTGTAATAAATTGTTAATATGTTTATGCATTAGTTGAAAAAATAAAAAACAAAAACGTTATTACTTTATTTTAAGTATTTATTAATAACTTAATTATTTTCTTTTCATTTTACGTAAAAGTACAAACATTTAGCTTTAAAATGCTTTTTGATTTTTGTCTCTACGACTATTATAACGGATTTTATTAAAATTTGTATGTTGCAATGTCAGAAAAAATTAGCCTTCCCGCTCATCGGGACGGACTCCGACAATCAATTTTTTTCTAATATTTCAATTTCATTTTTCTCACAAAGTATTGGTCTGACAAAAAAATTATAAATAGGTTGTTTGTAGAGAATTTAATGATCTTTAATTTTTGTCTTTTTTCGTAAATTTGTTATTTTTCAAGATAATTGAAAAAAATAATTTTTTGTACCTTCCCCCTCCTCTTTTTCGAAAAACCGCGACGGAATTTATGTATTTTTTTTAAATTGTTTCTCACCCTTTTATCTAGCCGTATGCAAAAAATCTCGTAGAAGCCACTTAATTTGAATGTTTTTCCTTCAGTGACTGTACTATAAGGCTTAGGCCTATAAATAATTGTATGCGAAGAATGTGGAATATTCTGTCTGTGGCTTACCACTTGTCCTATGTGTGACTTCGCAAAGTGGAGATAATTCCAGCAGTGGTGTCTGTGAATCCATTCTAATGATTGGATCCGTGGTTTAATCACGGACAAGATTGGCAAGATGTTAAGGTGAAACTCCAAGTACACGAGAAGAATTTTTTTGTAAAATTCGGAAAGTAGCTTTAGTGGGCACTGTGAACGTATTCGGAAAACGTTTAAGCCTCTACCGAAAAACGTCATTGAAGAAAGTTGTTAAATAGGGTTTCAATTTTTGCCTTGAGCAGTGAACACACGCCGCCAAGTATGTAAATGTAAGGAAAAATTAAAAGTAAAACATAATAACATTTCTTTTCCTGATTTTTTTTTCGAGACACTTTTATCTTTCTAAACTCTCAACATTTCTTCTTCTGTCTCCCTATTACTATTAGACGTGTCGTACCATCCTTCTCTCAAAGCCCCCCCCCCGTACGTGTTTATTACTTTTAGTTATTGTTGCTGTTTTTGAGCCACATGCTTATAAGTAAATTATTTAGTGTCTCTTGAAATGACTTCTGACTTTAAATACTTTAACATTCCACAATATGCTGTAGGCCTATTTACCAGAAACAATGTGTGAGGTCTTTATCCCTAATTAGTCTACCAGTCGGTCAAACCCTACTCTACAAAAAGATTTTTCGGCCTCCAGTTCCAGCGTTGGGAGTTGGGAGCTTAGCTGCAGTCTTAGAGCACGATACCAATAGCGGGCGTTGAGCTTGCCTGTCGTTTGCTGCAGTGGCCGGTGATATCATTGTCCGTTTAATCACGAAACACGATCGTCACATCCACCCATTAATCATCTACTGTCATGTACTCAATCTTCTGTTCCTATTACTTTTAGTTTTTTCTTTTTCATGTAATAATTTTTACGCGATCTTCTCGTTATTTTACTGGGTTTCGAATCAGCATACATAGGGATATCGTCAAAGCATTATGTTATAAAGGATCAATCTCCTTTACACCTAAACATTTACGACTAAATATACAAAAAATTTCTTATATGGATTACAATAATATTTGAAAGGTACTGGTGAGTTTGTAACCGCGGTTACTAGATACACATAGTACAGGCATCGTCACTGCGACGAAAGACGCACGTACTATCGATACCGTACCGCGTGTGTATTTATAAACACAGTGCATTCAGTAGCAGTGTCGGCGGGCGGCGGTGCGCGACACAGGGGTAAGGTCACTGACATGCTGACTGCCACCGCGTTCCGCCGTAACCTTCCCTTTCACCGATTGACGGACAGTTCTCCTGTGTCTGCGGAACTGCAATGTTCCACGTCGCGCTCACTAACAACCCCCTCCCTCTCCCCTCAACATCTCTCCCACCCCATTCTGTCTATCCACACATATACACGCTTTTGTAGCTTTTTGCAGCACATTGTATTTTCGGTGTCTTCGTTTGTGTTTTCGGTTTCCCGAATGTGACTTTGTTTATCTTTAGGCCTCTATTACACTAGGCAACTGATTGCATGCAACTGATTTCAAGGCTACGTGAAACTAGTTGCAGGGTAGTAAAAACAGGCTGCAACTGCTCTGCAGCCAGTTGCAGAATAAGCATGTTGTCTGTACTACTATTATAAAGACGTAAAGTTTGTTTGTTTCGTTGTCCGAGCTGATCTCAGAAACAATTAATCTGATTAAAAAACACTTTCACCACCGTGTTCCTTGAAGTTTGAGGATGGTTTCAAACATAAATTTGAACTGATAACTTCCATAATTTTCAAGAACAGAACCTTAAAACGGTTCAATGTCATGAAATTTGTTTGTTAATTTGCGCGTAGTGAAATTTTCGGCATGCGAAAAACTTTCGTTCATATCTCTTGGATATCTTAAGAGATATCCAAGAATGTCAGTGAGTGAAATTTTCAGAAAATTTCAAATTTTATTTTGGTTTTCGTTTCAATAAAATTCTCTTTTTCGTTTTCGTGATATTAGTGGTTTTGTAAAACATTGTTTACGTTGCTTCGGTCCCATGACATGAAATTTCTTCGTTGTCCGGATGTCTTCCTCAGAACTGAAATTTCCAGAAGCGTTTCCTGCGTAAGATAGCAGAATAAATGTCGGAAACGTAGAGAAAATAATGAAAATGGAGAACAAATTCACATTCGGGAAAACGGCCAAAAATGCGCGCGCGCACGGGCGCGCACAGAATTTCTGCCTACTCTTCGTACCCAGTCTACAAATTTTTTTATCAATTTTCTTTTTCCAAAGACTTTTCTAATTATCTTTTCTCCCACAGCCTCAATAATGTCGTCGCTCCAGGTCCGTCAACGCTTTCTTTTTCTTCTGCGGCAAATATTTTATTATGACTACAACCAAAAAAACTATTATGGCCATCGATGTTGGTACTATACGATTAAACAGTGCAATATAATAAACAATATAAATTAACTATACTGCCAATAAATGTTGATTAAACTTCTGACAGGAGAAACAAGAATATAAACAAAGTAAACAGGGATGAACGATCATGAAACTTTCACAGACTTTGTTCACTTCTTCTTGTCTATCGCTATTGTGATTTCTTCAGGCCATGCTCCATGTGACCGTATTATTCTGTGCTTCACTTGGTCTTCCCTTGTTCTTACCTGAACGCCCCTCAATTGTATTCTGCGCCAGCCCATTTGAACTGCTGTCGCTCTGTACACTTGACCAGTAGTTCAACTTCTAGTTCCATTCTCGTCACATTATTTCTGACTATCCTCTGGTGATGACTTTGACACTTCTCAAAAATTTCATGTTCACCTCTTGCAATTGGCTTTTAACTTTGTTTGTTTGTTGGGACAGAACAGTCACTTCCACATTAAAATTTGTCTAAACTAGTATATGCTCCCTGAGCTGCGGAACTCACTCTACTTTGAACAAAGTACATTTATTATTACATAAATTTCAATATTAGATAGTTTTTTAATTATGGGAAAAATTACAAAAATCCCTATTCCTCTATTAAAATTGAGCCGTCTAGTTTCAAAACCAGATAATCCACTTTTTTCACATTTACGTTTTTTTGCATTTTCTTATACTTTATTATCTTTTACATGTCCCTATCTACTTCACAAACAGAAACAGCCTTATTAAAAATAGAGTTGAAATTGCCCGTTAGTTGCAAAACCAGCCCTCCTGCAATAAACTTTTTTAGCGCTCCTGAAAATTTTCATTTTTTAGATGTATCTGGTTTTGAAACTAAACGCCCGACTTCAGCAGTAAGATAACACTAGTACAGCACACAATTTTACAATAAACACTAAAAATTTAAAACATTTTGATTTGTGCTACAGTTCCTTTTAGTCGACACTGTGCTGGATTTTCACATTTTTTTTATTTTTAAACTCTTTTTTGGGCCCTGGGGGTCTAAACTTTGAACTTTTCAAAACTTGATACTACGTACAAATGTTAATCTCTTTTCTACCCCACTGGAAGTTGTTGCTATTTTATAAAAATTTGCACCCACTTTTTTAGGTCCTGGTATCCAAACATTTTAAATTTTCAAAAAAAAAACACTATATTGTGGTTAAAATCGTCTTTAATTTGATACCCCAAGCGGGCTTTTGCGATTTTTTCACAATTTTAGCTACTCACATTTTTGCTCTCCACCCTTCTATTTGGTGGGGATCAGTCTAAAAAACAGTAGGGTTCTGTAGGGTAAAAGTACACACATACGTGCGAGTTTTACGAAAATTTCTTGATTTGTTCAAAAGTTATAATGGAATTTATTTAATACCCCAAATATAATACATAAATATTATATAACACATTAAAATATAGGCTAATACCCTAAAATACAGGTAGATAGATAGATAGCCAGGCAGACAAATGCCAAACGGTCGAGTTAAAATCGAGAACTCGCTTCGCTCGATCAACAAGGTGTACTAGAAGCTTTTGTAATTCTTGATATAACCTCTTTTCCGAAGAAAGGGATAATTCAGCAAAACATTTCAAATAAAAAATTGACAGCACTTTCTAAGCTGTCATTTACCCGTACTTTGGCCTCAATTATTCCATCTTTCCTTATTTTCACTCTCAAATGTTTCGACGTACAGGCTTGCACCAGCTCAGTGTCGCGTTTAGTTCGACTGTTATTTTTTGCCTCTCTTGCCTCTCACTCTCTGTCTGTCTCTCTCCCCCTCTGTCTCCCTCTCTCTCGGCCTATGCTTTCTCTCCGTCCTCAGTTTTCATTCTTGTTTATTAAAACATATGTTTCTAATTCTTCTTCTAGTTCTCTTTTTTCCATAATGTCATTAGAGTTGTCCCTCCGATTTTTCTTGGCATCCCTCTTTTTGTTCTGTAAATCTCTTTGGGCGTCTTGTGTCATTCATTCCTTTCGAACGTAGAAATTGCACAAAGGTATTTTCTGTCTCTATTCTCAGCTACGTTCGTGACCAAGTTTACTTTTCTCGTATCGTTTCATATATAATTTTGCTAAAATTTGTGAACCCCTTAACGTATCTACATTCCACGGAAGTGTTTAACAGGCGGGCGAGGAAGCTTCCGTGATTCAATGAACTCAAGACGTGTACTTTTCTAAAGATGATAAATATAGGCGAGTGGGACATTATATACATTATAGGGCGAGTCGCCTCATAAATTTTGTGTGGCCACTAATAAATAACAGTGTATCGCTTATAACACTCTGCAGCACGTAATAGAAGTACAGCAAAGGACATGGAAGGAAGGAAGCTACTCGAAGTAATGTTATTCACCGGTCTATTAGGCCGTAGTCTGATGCTGCCGCATAAAACAGACGTTTCGGCCCCACCACTGGAGGTCATCTTCAGTGTTACGACTTGAGAAACGTCTGTTTTATGCGGCAGCATCAGACGACGGCCTAATAGACCGGTGAATAGTCAAAATAACATTATCAGAGTTGAACTGTCCGTGAAAGCCTAAGGTACCAGCTACTCCAAATAAGTCCAAAGCTATTTTTTAACATGGTAATGTTTTAGGCCGGGGGGTCATTCCACAAAAATGTAACGTCATCGAAAAATGTAACGCTTCCACACTTTCGATTCCCCACAGTCTAGAAATCTTCGGTCTCTGTCGTTTTAACATGATAACGACATGATAATGTTTTAGGCTGGGGGTCATTCCACAAAAATGTAACGTCATCGAAAAATGTAACGCTTCCACACTTTCGATTCCCCACAGTCTAGAAATCTTCGGTCTCTGTCGTTTTAACATGATAATGTTTTAGGCTGGGGGTTCATTCCACAAAAATGTAACGTCATCGAAAAATGTAACGCTTCCACACTTTCGATTCCCCACAGTCTAGAAATCTTCGGTCTCTGTCGTTTTAACATGATAATGTTTTAGGCTGGGGGTCATTCCACAAAAATGTAACGTCATCGAAAAATGTAACGCTTCCACACTTTCGATTCCCCACAGTCTAGAAATCTTCGGTCTCTGTCGTTTTAACATGATAATGTTTTAGGCTGGGGGGTCATTCCACAAAAATGTAACGTCATCGAAAAATGTAACGCTTCCACACTTTCGATTCCCCACAGTCTAGAAATCTTCGGTCTCTGTCGTTTTAACATGATCATGTTTGTTATATAGTAAATATATTTGTTATGTAGTAAATATTTGTATTACTGTATATAGTAAATATTAAAAACATTATCATGCTTCGATTTTTCGGTTCCGTCGAAATTCTTTCTTTTTTTCTTCTGAGGAAAGCGTTGAGAATGTAATTCAAGTCGGTCCCTTTTTAACAGGGAGATTATAATTCGAACATTAATAATTTATAATAATTTATTAATAATTAGTTATTAATAATTTTAGAAATTTTGAACATTTGTAATGAAGCAATTATTATTGTAATGTTCAACATGTAAAACACCAAAACCGACGTAGCATAATTACCAATTAGTTTATGGCAGGCGTTTAACAGCTCAAGTCATAGAAGAGATTAAGTATAGGTGATCTCACTCGAGCGATCGTCTATGGAGGCACATAGTTTTTCCTTTTTTTCACCACGAATTTAATCATCATCATCACCACTCCAAGGACTAGGCCTTAGACTTGTTCCGGAACTCATCTACTCCTCGGTTTACCGACATCTCTTTCCCAGTAGGGTGATAACCCAAGGCAGCAACAGGTAGACGGATATCAGGCATGCTATTCAAATGTTCACACCATCTCCTTCTGTGGTTTTCAATCTTCTGGTGCAATGATAACAGTTTTTAAATCGCGTCTAATATCCATGAATTTAATTGTTTGGAATTTTGTTGATTTGTAATGGCTTCTTTTTCAATTTCAAGAGATAGGGATGTCTTATTTTAAACAACACAGTAAGAATGTTGCGAGTCTATTGTAAAATCTAATATTTTTAAGTAGGTACATTGTTTGTATTATAAACGTATTCTTTTCCGTTATTCTAAATTAGATTATAAATCGGTTGTAAGACTGGTTATAAAATGTTTGTATTTTGACGGTCAAAATGAAGAAAAAATGATTTTCTGAACTGAACTCGACACGCTTATGAACTTCGTTCACGCTATAGCTGTGTTGACATGCAGACTCGACACGCTTATGGACTTCGTTCACGTTATAGCTGTGTTGACATGCAGACTCGACACGCTTATGGACTTCGTTCACGCTATAGCTGTGTTGACATGCAAACTCGACACGCTTATGGACTTCGTTCACGCTATAGCTGTGTTGACATGCACACTCGACACGCTTATGGACTTCGTTCGCGCTATAGCTGTGTTGACATGCAAACTCGACACGCTTATGGACTTCGTTCGCGCTATAGCTGTGTTGACATGCAAACTCGACACGCTTATGGACTTCGTTCGCGCTATAGCTGTGTTGACATGCAAACTCGACACGCTTATGGACTTCGTTCACGCTATAGCTGTGTTGACATGCAAACTCGACACGCTTATGGACTTCGTTCACGCTGTAGCTGTGTTGACATGCAAACTCGACACGCTTATGGACTTCGTTCACGCTATGGCTGTGTTGACTTCTCTCCAGGCTGTTAGGCCGTAGTCCTCTATGAACAGACGTCTCGGTCTCACCGCTGGAGACCATCTTATACAAATCAATAATAAGACCCATCCTAACCTATGGCTGCAAAACTTGTATCCTGAACTCCAAAGCAGCAAACACTCTCGATATCTTTGAAAGAAAACTATTACGAAGAATCCTGGGACCGGTTAATGACGTACACGGCTGGAAAATAAGATATAACTTTGTAATTGTATCAAATGTATAAAGAACCACCGCTAACACGGTACATAAAACTACAGCGTCTAAGGTGGGCTGGTCATGTAGCCCCCCATTGTGTTTCAATTTTTCCCCCCATTCTCTTCTGTCGGTAGCCATCCTCCTCCAGGAACGCACTTTCAGTATTTCTTTTGCATCCTCATCCACCGTGTCCTCACATCTTCTTTTCAGTCTTCCCACTGGTCTTTTTCCGTGGATTCTGGTATTCAATAGTTTTCGTGGTATTCTGTCTTCCCCCCATCTTGGCTACATGACCAGCCCACCTTAGACGCTGTAGTTTTATGTACCGTGTTAGCGGTGGTTCTTTATACATTTGATACAATTCAAAGTTATATCTTATTCTCCAGCCGTGTACATCATTAACTGGAAGGCCACAAATTAGAAAAGGTAAATCACCAAGTAAAATGTGTCGGATGCAAGAATGAAAGAATGAATGCAACAGACAATAAGTACAACTAAGAAAATGCTCTCTCTCTCTCTCTCTCTCTCTCTCTCTCTCTCTCTCTCTCTCTCTCTCTCTCTCTCTCTCTCTCTCTCTCTCTCTCTCTCTCTCTCTCTTTTGTCGGCGTCGCGGTGTTTCTACTTTTACCGTTGAGGAAAAGTGCCGCCTCCAGACACCTGTGCGGACTGAATTGTCTCGCGATTTATGTGCGTCCGACTGCAATAACCGTGTAACGCGTGCGTCACGTTCGGAATGTGAAACCGGACCGGCCTCATTGTTCTCCCTCCCCCCTTCCACTTTGTTGCAACAGTAGAGAAGCTGAAAATAATAATAGTAATAAATTTAAATGAGAAATACCGAACGTACAATAAACGTAAAATTTCGTACGGTCGGAATTACACGTACGCTTTGTGCGTGTGGTATGGAAACTGGTAGACGGTATGTTGGCAAACACTGATTGGCGAAACACACTGTGCCATTTGTTCCGGCACACAGGCAGCACATTGTCTCAACAGAAAAATGCCACGATTTCCGAAAACGAAACATCATCACCACTCCAAGGACTAGGCCTTAGACCTGTTCCGGAACCCATCTCCTCCTCGGTCTACCGACATCTCTCTTCCCAGTAGGGTGACAACCCAAGGCAGCCACAGGTAGACGGATTCCGATTTCCAAAGGCTCGTATGAGTTCTGTAAGTACATATATTTTTACTTAAGCAGGTTAATAAAACCCACAAGCTGGAGGACCAGGAACTTTGATTTCGGGCTGCCCTTCACCTAGGGAGTTGCTTTCACCTCAGCTGACGAGCTCTCTCTCTCTCTGCCCGATCGCAGTAGACTAACTAACTTAGCCCATGTGTGCAGCCGTTGGGCTACTGTAGGCTCCTCCGCCTCCA
This sequence comes from Magicicada septendecula, assembly GCA_034769895.1. Lineage (NCBI taxonomy): Eukaryota > Metazoa > Arthropoda > Insecta > Hemiptera > Cicadidae > Magicicada > Magicicada septendecula. The sequence goes on from CM068374.1 coordinate 422,371,782, forward strand.
CACTAGATGCACACCCTGCTGTCGATGTGCACTATCCTGCCAGGCCAGGACCCAGGATACCCCAGGCTGCCCTGACAGAACTACCATCTCTCGTTTGCTTACTAATCCACTCCGCCGAAGGGATTGGCTATCACAAGCTTGGAGTGGATTCCAGTGATTATGGTCGGCATAACAGAGGCCACTAACGTGCAGGTGAGAGTGGAGTTGGGGTGGAGAGGCTGGTGCATTTCTTTTCAATGAAAGCATGTGTTCGCGTCACACCCCCTTTCGGGAAACGAAACAGAAGGAGTTAATATATAATTCTTGGAAGTTTTTGGTAAACGTGACGGTGCTGACAATGTTCATGACGCTGACGACGGCTACGACGACGACGACGACGATGATGATGATGATAAGAAAGCAAACCACATAGATATGAAAATGAGTAAATAAAAGTAGATAATGAATCAGCTCTTCGCTATCAAAACTCGTGCTGTCGAAGGCGCTTTTTAAGTACACGAGATTTAATTTTCTAAGAAAAGTTAAAGAATGCAATAGAAGACGGGGGCGTATTTACGGGGGGTGACGACCGGGACCGGACCCTCCCCCTAGAGGGTCGAAAAATTTGACGAATGTTGTTAATCTCTTAATTTTTAGTCTGTTTTATTCTATTGTTTTCAGCTGTGTACGCTTATATACCAATAGCTGTCTTTTAAATATACAGACAAGTTTATTACACAGCATTAGGATATACGTTTGAAATATGAAATATAAGAAAATCAATTCAGTCAATAAGTATCTTCTCAAGTTTCAGTAACGCGTATTTTTATTGTGTTATTACCGTTTACTTTAATGGGTCTGATTTCAGGATGTTATCGTGCATTTTTCTGGGACTTTAAAGATAGTAATAATGATAGTTACTTTTTTTTTCCGACACCGGACCAAAGCGAAATTCTTGATACGCCACCGATAGAGGAAACGTAATGAGAACAGAAGCAGTAAGAGAAAAGCTTCAAATCGGAAGACGAATGGGAAGCATCTCAATTCTGAACGGGACGATTGTTAAATCGAATTGTACGAAGAAGCATGGACCTCTGGAAAAGATGCAAGAAACTATACAGACTGTAACTCATATTTTCACCTTCTGTTAGAAAGAAGGAACCAACAGGTGAATGAGATGATGATAATGATGAAGAACAACTATAATCTGACCTCAGCTCTGATTGTTTTTATAACAATGTTACTATTGGTCGGTTCCAATGGTCAGTGATAAAAAAATTATAATGAAATGGTCGAGTGTGTTCAACTACAGTTGTAATTTACCTTCTTCAGCCACGTGATATGTATGGTTTTAAACAAGAAAACATTAAACAGTGCCCACTAAACACAAGCAGGAGATTTAATGTGACCCAGAATGCGTTTTAACAGACTTCTCACGTGGCGGAAATAAAACAAAAATAAATAAATAAATAAACAGCTTCGGTATACGTTTAGACATAGACCTCTATGTATTGGTTGCTCGGAAGGAGGTCACAAATGTCTCGCCTCCTCTATAAGACCATTCCGCAACCAATCTGGACGTATGGCATTTAGTTACAACTGACATGAGGTAATTCAAACAAATAGATACTGCAGAATGCCCCGTGGTACGAGCCAAACCACGTCATACAGAAGGGCCTCAATTTGTCTTCTGTTCAAAAGGAAATTAAACATCATTACACGAGGTACAGAAACAGACTACCAGTGTAGTCCAACAACGAGCTGGCAAAAAATTCCGTATAATGCAGGACCCACAAGACGATGACTAGAACGTCACAGACAACTGGACTCAAGAAGTACTCAAGAATGGACTCGTAGCTTAGAGTAGGGGAGGAGTATTGCTGAACCACCTCCAATTTACATGTATTTTCTTTATTTTCATTTGTCATACGTTTTGCTTAGTTAATGTATGTGTAGCAGACTAAAAAATAAAATAAAACTGTTTAAAAAAGAGAAAAAAATCTTCAATACAAACCAGGTAATGTGGTACGTCTCTCAACTTGTCACGGTGTTCACCGTGTTTACAAGCCACTCGTCCCTCTTCAACTCGCCTTGTAAGTTCACGTTCTGTTAACGGCACACACACACACACACACACTGGAGCAACGCCTGTCGTGATTTCGCAGGTTTACTTAGTCACCTGGCATTCTTTATCAGTGCGTTGTGATAACAGGTGTTATTTGTGTATTGTGACGCAAGTTTATTGTTCGTCTTTACTTATGCAGATAAAACGCATTTGTTTTTAATGTCCGTACAGTTTTGTTTTTTCCTTGCGTACGATAGTATAAAAAATACAGAGAACTAAAGGTATACGAGCGCTTAACTACTTTAAAGACGAACAGTGGTTGATCAATGGAAACTAGAATCTAATAAACCGAATTTTGCATCAGTAATAATATTTAAAAGGGGCGTTTCGGCTATCCAAACAATCGACTGCAGGCTAAGTTACAAATAAAAACAAAAATGTTACCTTTTTTTCAGGGGAGCCTGGGCAGAGTTATATGGGTAACAACCCCCCTTTCACGAGAACTTATTGCTTATTACTCTACTGTGAGGTGCGCGTCTGGCCTTACGTCCATTTGAACGCCATTTCTACTGAAGAACATCTTATTTTTTACTAGACTTATTTTAGAAGATCTAAAACAATAGTTGACTGCCAATTTAGATAAAGAACATTTTCCAGTTACTAGGCCTAATACTAGGCTAATCTTTTAGAAAAAAATATTATTTGTTGATTATATTTATTTATAATGTTTATAGTATTTAATAGTATTTTAGTAGAATTTTATAGTATTTATTTATGTTTATTTATTATTTTCTTGATTGCTTAGATTTTCTTTATTTAATTAATAAATTAATTATTTCAGTAAGTAATTGGAGAAAACTAAAACAAATTTTAGATTCCGAAGATCAAGATAATAAAATCTACGTTTTTCTCAAAATTATGTGAAAACACATAATTTAAATAAATCGACGACAAAATAAAAATAGCATGTTACCAATAATTCTCATAAACAAATATAGGATACGTGGAGTAAAGAAAGTTCAAATTTAATATGAATAAATACACAAATGTATTTGTATTTAATCATCATTGTCTTTGTCGTTATCACCACCACCACCATCATCATCATTATCATTATCATGATCATCATTAGCACTTCCTTGCTCAGTGCTCAGACACAATCCTCTGGCCTGATTAAATGCCTTTGAGCCTAATCAGATTAAATCTTGTCCAATTCCAACCGCCCCCCACACACACACAAATCTCTGTAAACACGTACATATAATGTTAAATGCGCAATAAATTGTTATTTGTAGAGTTACGACGAAACGTTTGGAAACGAATTGAAAGCGTGACAACTAGACGAATGAAAACAAGAATTAACAATTCAGTGAAGATAAGATTAACGTGACTAGCATATACAACTAAATCTGTAGTTTATTTTTACACCCCAAAACGTGTTTTGGTTGTGAAAATAAATTATCAGACCTTATCTCTGTCTACTGTGCGTGCGGTTATTGATGGTTCGGAGAAGAATTCTCGGAGGCTTTGTGACCGATAACGGAAATGGAAACAAAGGTGTGTCCGTTTGACAGGTGAGCCAGCATTCCGCACAGTAGGCCTACTGTCAGCCCGTTTGGAAGACGATGTTAATTGAGATTTTAAGCAAACGTGGTTATTGAGACACATAGAAACACACGTCGCGATTCAGAGTTGAAAAGTTCGAAGTTCAATGGGAAAGTCGAGACGAAGGTAGTAACATCGATAGCCAGCCAAAATAATGGCATTAACAGAAAGTAATTGTTAACGCGGTCCTTAATCTTTGCGGTTGTAGCTTACGGACTTGAAATGCTGTCGTACCTTTAATGTAAACTACTGTAATAAGATGATAACCACCCGTTACTGCAGGGTGTTTAAACCGTCCTATGTTTAAAATATATAGGTCACACTTTCTCCGAAGTGTGGGCTCAAATAACAAACAACAGGACTTGCGAATGGCATGTCAAGACAAAGGAAGCTAGGAAGTGCAAAACGTCACTAGACCAAGCGACAGAAATCTGGCAATCAAATACACACAATAAAGGTTACTATATGTCCTAATTTTCCAATTACAACTTGCACCTTTAAAACTGGCATCCTCAGTGCGTCGTACCGTAAAAAGATCTAAACGTTTTAAAATTCCCTACCACATGGGTTAGTTCTCTTCTTCTTCTTCTCCTCCTCCTCCTCCTCCTCCTCCTCCTCCTCCTCCTCCTCCTCCTCCTCCTCCTCCCCCCCTCCTCCCCTCCCCCTCCTCTCCTTCCCTCCCTTCCCCTCCTCTCCCTTCCCCCTCCTCTCCCCTCTCCCTCCTCCTCCTCCTCCTCCTCCTCCTCCTCCTCGCAACCAAGTATTAGGGTAACAGCCTGTTGCGACCTGACTATTCCACCCTTTTTCATGACTTCCGAGGGCTCTCCGTTCCTGCCGTCGATATCAGTCTGTACATAAACTTCGGCAACCTCTCAATGCTCGTACTTTGTAAACGTTGTTCCTATTTATTTTATATTATTTCTAATATTACTACTAATATTAATATTATTTTATTATCCCATTATGAATACTCTTTAATTTGGTCACTTATAATTGTTCTCTTCTTTCTGTATTCACCTTACACAGCTAACAATCCTCCACAGCATTTTCATCTCTACTGTTTGGATTTTTTTCCCATTTACTGTATTCCTATACATAGCTAAAGTTATGTAGGGAACCTCGTTTTCCGACTTTAGGTTATTGCTTACTCCTCAACTGTGAGGTGCGTTCGGTGTATAATCCTTGCGAACGTTTCCTTCCTTGTTCTTTTCTCTACTGAAGATGGACTCCGGAGGTGTGGCCGAAACGTTTGGTTGCAAACATAAGCAATCGACTACGGTCCAGTAGCCGGATACATAGTGCTGACTCCAACTGTGACAGCCTACGTAATAGATAGATCACCTCCCACAACACAGGTCGCCATCCGTACAGTGTGCACTAGCCCGATACATAGTGCTGACTCCAGCTGTGACAGCCTACGTAATACCTCCCACAACACAGTCTGCTGATGGTCGCCATTCGTCTATTATCCTCCATGATGACGCCCTCCAGACCCTTTGGGGAACGTAATCGTGGTTCCACTGTTCAGCCAAACTAGGTCCATGAGGAGAAGGAAAAGGTCTTGAGCGTGTGTGGAGAGCAGCGAGCGCGTTTAAACCTACTAGTACACCTACAACCACAATTTCAAGACCCCGGGGAAAAAAGGAGGCAATCCATTTTGGAAAATTATACTACTACTACTACTACTACTCTCCAGCACTACAGCCCATGGTGAGCCTTGGCTTCCGCTACGACCCGTCTCCACTCAACTCTAACTCTTTCTCAGATCTTCTTCCACATCCTGCTGCCATCTTCTTCGAGGCCTGCCTCTTCTTCTTTTGCCCAATATCGTTCCACTTAATATAGTTTTGGGCTTCCTCGTAACATTCATACGGGATACGTGTCCCAGCCATCTAATTCTAGCTGATTTTATGTGCCTCACCAGGTCTTGTCCACCAATCAACTCATTTATTTCACTGTTATTTCGGATCCTATACATATTCCCTTCCTTCACTGGTCCAAATATCTGCCTCAATATTCTTCTTTCAAAAATTCTTAGAGCGCTTATATCCTTATTTACGAGAGTCCATGTCTCGGATGCATAAGTAACAACAGGTCTGATCAGTGTTTTATATAACATCAGTTTGGTTCTTGGAGTTAGAAGCTTTGATTTCAGTAATGATTGGTTTGCATAGTAGGCTCTATTGCCGGTTATGATTCTATTTACTATTTCGCTGCTCACTCGGTTTTCATTATTCAGAATAACACCTAGGTACTTAAATTCTGCAACTCCTTGGAAACAGTAATTGCCTGTGTGAAGGTCTAGCAGTTCTCTATTTTCCTTCACAGACACTTTCATGTATTTAGTTTTAGCCTCATTGACTTCCAAACCAATTTTGCTTACTTCCCTCTCCATTTCATTAAAGGTATCTTTTAATACATTTTTGTTCCTGGCTACCAGCACAATATCATCCGCATATGCTCCTAGTTGCCTCGTCCTTTTGAAGATGTGTCCTCTGAAGTCTATCTTGTTTATAGCATAATGTAGTGCCAAGTTGAAGAGGGTTGCAGATAGTGCATCACCCTGCTTTACTCCAGTATAATTTTTTGGAAAATTATACAGAACTAATAGTTTCACTTTGAAAACAAGTTTTTAGTCAGACCAACCATTATTTATGAAGTAGACGAAAACGTGTGTGCAGTCTCTATTTCTCTCTGTCTCTCTCATTTACTTCCTATTTCTTTCTCAATTTTTCTGTGTGTTTTGTTGACACTTATCTTGGATGTAGAAATTTTTCCTGCTCCAACAGTCGTCATTGTTGTTCCTCGCGGATAATCAGTTTTTCATTCAAGATACTACCCAAACTCCCAACACGCGGCTGACAATATCCCTTCAAACTTAAGTTTTCTGACTGACCGCGTTTTAAACATGCAAACACTATCATTATCTGGGTTATCCGAAAGGGATATTTCGAGTTTTACAGAAAATGTTCTACAGTTTCACAAGGTACACGATTAACAGTATAGTGTTAATTTAAGTTTTAATTAGTCGCTTTGATTTTTGTGCAGGTTAGCCAGTGTGACATGTGAAAATGCCATCCACACTGGCTTTACCTCCTTTTTACGCTGCATAGCATTTTTTACTGAAATACCTTTGTCTCTTGACTCATTCTCATCTAAAACGTTGCAGGATTATAAACTAACACATTTTAGCTACACCCCCTCCTAACTAAAATTGGAGAAAAGTATAATTACTCCTTTTTCCTTTGTCGCCTTCAGTTACTAACGTAGTAGGCCTAAATCCTAAACTGTGAAAGAAGATAAACTGTGTGTCCTAAGAAAGCTGGGTAGGTAAGCCAAATACAGAACGACAATAATTTTGTAAATATCCCCCTAGTACAGTGACTTCCGTGCCACAGTAACATCGTGATGATTGTTAATACTGGAACGACCTGAAGCAGAAAGTGAGAAACAATTTGGGATGAAGTCAGGAAGCGTGCAAAGCTCAGCGGCAACGCGGTCTATTGTTTGTGCCGACGGAGAACAAACAATGGTACTGCATGCTGAATCAGTGGACCGACAAATGTCGCTGAGTTTAATGCATCTGGAGCCACGCACGCGTATGCACTTATTGTTGTGGAGGGGGATGAATGCCCCTTCCCTTAATCAAGAGCTGCTGAGTCATTCTTCGCTTGATGAACACCCCGATAACCCATAACTATACTTAAAAAAACGAACATCTCCATTCCTCGACCACGTCTGCTCTCCTCTCCTCTCACTCTCTCTCTCTCTCCCCCTCTCCCTCTCGCTCCTTCTCCCTCCCTCACTATTTTCTCTCTTTTACTTTCCTCTAGTACGTACTATTCTTTAGTACGTTTGCTGAAAAAAAATGTACAATTTAAATTGTCGTACGCGTAAACATCGTAACTAATATTTAGAATATTTTTTTCTTTGGTTCCAAGTCTTTTCACGTTCCGGTTGTTTTCCATTTTTTTTTCGGATGGAGTAGGCCTACACCCCATTCAGCTATCGTAGTTATGATCTGTACGTCTCTTTTAGCGGGTCACAAAGTGAACGTCGTGGAAAATATTTGGTAAACTCCAAATCCGAGCAAGTATTTCTTCTTTTTCTTCTTCGCCTTCTTCTTCATCTGCTTCTTCTCCTGCGTCTCCTCCTCCTCCTCCTCCTCCTCCTCATATTTCTTCACCTTCTTCTTGTTCTCCTCCTTCTCCATCTCCTTCTCCTTCTTCTTCTTCTTCTTCTTAGAAAGTTTCGGCAGTATTTTAACTGTCATCTCCAGAACACACACATTCACACATAAACACATACACACATATATTATTACTCCTATATAAATAAACACGCTTTACGAGCGAGGGAAACAAAAAAACTTACTGTTACTGTTGCCCTGGTTACTGACGAGACCTGGTCCCATGGCAATGAAAGTTTCGGAACCGCTGCCTTCTCTCCCGCGTAATAATCGCCTTTGCTGATATTACCAATGTCCCATAAATGACGCACAATGTAAACTATTCTTAAAACAATATTTAACGAGCATCTAATAACACAAGGTACTTTATGTACATGGTAATAAGTTTTTTCGTCACAGACACAGCATTTGTAACAGTCGCCGGTGACGGTTCTGTGTTAGCGTCTGATAAGCGACGCCGTTGTGAAACGAGTTGAAATTCATCAGGTTATTGTTTGCGTTGATAACGGAGGAAACTTTCTACATCACAAATACACAGTACATGACAACGACATTTATTATAAATCACATTTACCGAGTTAAGCCAACATTTCATTTGCAACGGTTAATCACGACGGAAATTATTCATCAGTATTATTTATTTCTCCGCAAATACGAGCTGAAATATCCTACTTTTCGTTTTTGTCTATGTGCGGTAGTTTTGACAGAGAAACAATAGCTAATGAGCAATGGGCTGTATGGTAGAAAATTAAAGGGACAAACGAAATCGCGGAGATTTGTTGAAATCAAAATAAAATATTATTGATCTTATAATACTAAACAAAGAAAGAGATTGTCACTCACGAACTTGATAAGATGACGATTTGTCCATACACACACATTGTCCTGGGGCGCACTCTTTGGGACGAAATTGTCCGTCTATTTAATGGTCTCGTTCTGTCGGCATTCACTTATATTCGAAGACGGTATTATTTAATAACTGTAAGGCCAATACAATCGCTAGGTCACCTAGAGCCTACAGATGATCATGTATACCAAAAAAAATCCTGAGGGCGCAAGTCTACAAAAGCAGAAAGAGGGGCCGACCTAGGATAATATGGTTGGGTATGTAGTAGAAGATCTCAGAAAAACGGATGTGAGGGGTTACACTGAGATGGCAATGGATAGGATATTTTGGATAAGATTGGTGTTGGAAGCCAGGGCTCACGTTGGGCTGTAGTCCTAAAGAAGAAGACGAAGAAGAATAAAAGGGAGACGCGAACACTTATCAGACCGGTTGTTGTTTATGGAGGTGAAACATGGACGTTAACAAACAGGAACAAGAAGGAACTTCCCTGAAAAGGATTGCACGAGTGTTTATGACCCGATTAAGGAAGACGATGAATGGCGAATAAGAAATAACTAGAAAGTATATGAGCTACTGGAGCATCAGGGCATCGTAAGACTCGTAAAGGCTCAACGAATACAGTGGCTAGGTTATCTGCAACGGATGGATGATCAGCGTATGCTACAGAAAATCCGGTGGACAGAGGTGTATAGAAGCAGAAAGAGGGATCGACCTAGGATAAGATGGTTGGATGTTGTGCTGGAAGATCTCAGGAGACTGGATGTGAAGGGTTACGCTGAGATAGGAGAGGATAGGAGAAGTTGGATAAGATTGGTGTTGGAAGCCAGGGCTCACGTTGGGCTGTAGTGCTAAAGAAGAAGGAGAAGTCTAATCTTGATAACGCAAGATTTGTTCTTTTGATCGATAAGGTAATAGCGCTGTAAGGTAATAGAATATGAAAAGAAAGTCATTCTCTCTGGACAGTAAGGAGATACTGAAAATAATTAATGTAAGCTGAAGCTGAAATATTTCCACTGTGCCGCATATTAAATATTAAATTATTTACTGGTATATAAGGTTGTATTGTTTAAAGAAATCACAAATACACGGAACGGTCCTTCTTCTGGTTCTTCGTCTTCTTCTTTTCCTCCGCCGTCTTCTACTTTTAGTTTTGTTGTTAGGTCTTATTACTGGCCGTGGGCTAATCTCTAGTAGAAGGCCGAAACATTAAACGTGCCAACACTGGAACCAGCTGATATTTCAGGCCGACTAGACGATCTTTTAATTTCTGTATTTCAATAAACAAATCGCGTTATTTTTTATTGCCGGTGAAGATCAGTTTTATAATTCTTCATTTTTTGCAAATTAAAAGTTTATTATGTAAAATACTGTTATATTAATTTAAGAAATATAATAATTAACTAATTCATATGATACGAACTCAATCGTTCGAACGAAATTAATTCATTAGGCCTAACAGTAATTCACTAATTTCTTCAACTTAAACGTATAGTACTAAGTGCGCATAGACCTATAATTTAGATTTAGCTATAAATAGGCCTACTCATGATTTTAGTAATGTTATGAAATTAAACCAAAATATAACATGTTCACTTTAGCTATTTTGTTAGGCCTACACTATGCTTGTAGGCCTCAGCCGCAACGTTGCCACGTTTAATATTTCGGCCTTCTACTAGAGCCGGCCATGGCTAAGCCCATTTGTCAATTTAACTCACGTACACCGTGTGTAGGTTGAGCGCACTCTACTAAAAACTAATCACTTTGTTTGTTCTCTCATGCGATAACTGTCGATTACACGTTACAACTCAAGTGGCTTCACTTAGGTCAACTGTCGTGTAAGCATTGAAACGAATGGAACCACCTAGAATATCCGAGAGCGTCCTCGACCCGTCCCCCGCCTAGTGTGGCAGGTGTTGCCTCAGTCAAGGCCGAGTGAGAGTACGTTCCAGAGTACTCTACAGAACACTTGAATACGCATTAAGTGGCGTACACATTAAGAATGGAAGATTTCTAGAAGGTGTGCACTACCTATAAAAAGCCACAGCAGTAGGTTTGTCAGTTCAGTGGTGTTGAGCGATTTCTTTAGCGCGGATCGAGTGTTTGTAGCGAAGTGTTGTTGTGTTATAATTAGTGAGCAGGAATTCTTTATAGTTGACATTATTATTGCGTCTGAACAATTTTTACTTGAATTGTAACAGACCATCTTGTTGATTACAAATTATTAATTGTGATAATTAAAGTGGCATCATCTTTAACCGCATCACTAACTGGTTATTAGTGACTTCATTGGTGTCTTGTATTTTGTTTTCCACTGTACCATACGACGATCAAGATGACCGTCGTAACAGTATGATGGAGTTGAGAAGTTGTAATGTCACAGGTTTCTTACGTTTAAGTTGTCGTTTTTGTGGTTTTCGCAAAGTCGTTGACGCTCACTGAAGCATATCGTCAAATCCGTGCGGATGTTATCGTTTCGTGAATAGCACGCGGTAGCAAAGTATTAAATACCCGATTACGATGTTATTCAATACTTTGTTTGAGCCACTTCGTTACTTTTCTTCCTCCACAGTTACACATCATAGGTCCTGAGAGGAATGCAGTAGCTTATTCTGAATTGCTAAGCCGAATGCCATCAAGGAGGCAATACTTTTTCTGTTTCTCTTACTTTTTTTTTTTATCAAGTTCAGTCTTTTGCAACGACGGAACGTTCTCGAACAATGGAGAGTAACGTTCTACATGTTTCCCGGGTTTGTGTTTCTGCCAAGGGCGCACTCAAGTGTCCTCTAGAGTTTTCGAGTGCTTGTTGAGGACGCATATTATGGAACATTAGTCTGGAACCTGCAGGCTATAAATAGGCAACAACTGTCAGTTTACAGTGAGATATTTCTTTAGCGCGGATCGAGTGGTTGTCGAAGTATTGTCAGAAATGCTTACTGTGTTATGTTTAGTGCGGAACTCTATTAATCTGTAAAGGAATTTATCAAACGATAATGAACTCTAGTCATTATTTATGCGTGTTTAGAAATTTAACTTGAACTGTCGTTAAGAGACTGCCTTGTTGATTAAAAATTATTAATAGTGATTAATTAAAGCTGGTAATTAGCGACTTCATTGGTGTCTGTGTTTTGTTTTCCACTGTACCATACGACGATCTGTAGACCGTCGTTACAGTATGTTCTCCGGTACCGATTTACATGTAGTGTCGTGCATAACTACTTTGCGCCGTTTACATGTAGTGTCGTGCATAACTACTTTGCGCCGTTTACATGTAGTGTCGTGCATAACTACTTTGCGCCGTTTACATGTAGTGTCGTGCATAACTACTTTGCGCCGTTTACATGTAGTGTCGTGCATAACTACTTTGCGCCGTTTACATGTAGTGTCGTGCATAATTACTTTGCGCCGTTTACATGTAGTGTCGTGCATAACTACTTTGCGCCGTTTACATGTAGTGTCGTGCATAACTACTTTGCGCCGTTTACATGTGATATCACTTGTCGATTGATAATCGGAAGCAGATAATTGATTATCCTATTGCTAAAAGGTTAACGAGCATACACTTGCCCTCATTTAGTTTATCCGTCTTCTTTTATCGACTACTTGGCTTCAGCACTGACAATATGTGTAGGTTCTCAGTTACTTCTTCAATGTTGTTGCCTTCTGCGATTGTGGCACGGCCACTTGACAAGCAAACGAATTGCGGTTGGAAAGCTTATGCAGAACCGAAAGTCGGAGTAGGCCTATTATTAAGTCGGTTGTAGCTTATTACAACTTGGAAAAATTAGTTCCAAGTTACCTTTACATTATGAGTAGAAATGAGAAGTAGTATGTGTGAATGCGTAACATTTTATAATTATTAACCCCAAGACTCAAAGGCGTATTTACGGGAAGAGGGTCAATCGGGACCAGACCCCCCCTCCCCCGTTGATAGTTGAAGTTGTTCGAAAGTTGACAAGAAATTTTGTTAATCTCTTAATTTTTAATAGACCTGTGTTATTAATTTCTCAGCTGTGTACGCTAATGGAGTAGTAACCCTTTATTAAATACCTATAGGTCTACAAAGAAGTCTATTACAAAGTCAGTGACGTTAATAAGTTTCGTATAAACGATGTTTCGATAGCGCTTATTTTTATTGTGTTATTACTTTAATGGGATCGATTGCAATATGTTATTACACTTACACGTTCTTCTGTCTCTTTACAGATTCTAATATTGATTAGTCTTGATTTTTTTTTTCTTTCGTATGAAGCCGACTCGACCGGACCCCTCCCCCAGACCAAATTCTAGATTCGCCACTGTCAAGACTCCTTTATGATTTCGAAATCTTCAGCGATCTTCCCCAACACTTGTGATAGTGCAGACAGTTTGAATATTATCGTCCTGCATTAACTTGATGTAGTAACTATCACCGGCAACATCAGCTGGCCCAAGCAATAACTCACCTCTCCATGGCCTCGATACTAACCCAACACTCTATAGACTACCATGTAAGTGTCGTATCTGTGATCGATTATCCGGCGGCGGCGGCGTTTATAATTCACACACGGCGTACGTACGTACAAGCATTCGCGTGTTGCCAAGAATGCAGCTAAGCGTTTAGCACAGTTTACGGTGAAAGTTTTTGCGTTAATGCAACCGTTTACAAGGATCTTCACTACAACAACAGCAACAACAAAGCGACCAGAATACGTGCGGGATTGTTCCAGCCAGCCGGCGTTTCGTATCGTCGTTAATCAAAACGGACAACCGATGCAAAACTATCGCGGCGGCCTACTTAGTTTGTGTGTGACATCCTGCAGCAGGTTTGAGAACACACTAGCATAGAATACGGGGGGGGGGTCAGCTGCCACAGATGTTTTCAAAATTTGGGAGGAAATATTCGGTTAGAAAATCAGCTTTTAATTGCGCCTAATGATTTTTGTATCACGTATGCAATTATCATCCCGTGGGTGTGATCCAGTACGGACGGTAGACGACTAGTGTTTGCAGCAGGTACGGGATTTGGGGTGTAATCAGGGCTTGATTTCAGGGGAACCCGCCGGAACGGCGTTCAGGAACCTCTTGGGTCCAAAAATAAATTACCGAAAATATACATGAAAAGAAAAACCTATTTATTAAAAATGTGCCCCTCATCAGCCCCACTAAAAAAACCTAAACATTTGTTAAATTCAAACACCAGCACTAATCTTTATCTTAACTACTGTCGTTTACTTTTTTCGTTCTACCTAAAATTCTCTGTAAGTAGAACGTATTTTTAAAAGTTTCAACAATGTTCGCTCGAAATTGACATTCACAGTTAGCGTTGTCGACACAAAGAGTAAGGAAAGGTCAAGAAACAGACAATATGACAACACAATGATGAAACTATGGAAACTTTTTTAAAATGTCCGAAGCACCGAAACCATCACTTAGAGTTTGATTGAGGCTCCGGGATGACGCCATCATGAGTGACATGTTTTCAATTGTCGTGCGGCTAACCTGACAATGAAGCTCTTTAGAAATGTCAGTAAACTTTATCTTTTTAGATACAAGTTTATACGTATGTTACATATTTTATAATGCTTTAAAAATATAGAGTTCCTTTGTAGTAACCTGATGTAAACTTAGGCCTATACGCTAATATAAAATATAAGTATATTTGTGTATGTACAACTTTTGAATTGATGCGTTCCGGCTCCCATAATTTTAGAAGTCAACCACTGGGTGTAATATTTTATGGGGTTTAGACAGAGATGGGGAGAAGATGTTGACTGGATTTAGATCCATCTGTGGGACGATTCAAAGAACATCAAAAAATAAAATTAGTCCTGAAACGAATATTAAATTTAATAAGATTACAGCAGTACCTACTCTGATGAATGGTGGATGTAAATAAAACACCGCGGCGGAAATAAGGTTTTTAAGAACGGTCAAACGATGCTCACACTCAGATATGCTTCGCAATTCGGATGCAAGGAATTGGTGACCTAAGGTGTGATTATTGATGATGATGATGATGATTATGATTATGATGAAATGATGATGATTATGGTGGGAGGGAATATGTCCTTCGCACGGAAAAGGACTCTACACGCACAATGTTTTGCTACAGAGGGCAGTCATGATGTAGGAAAGTCCAGAAAACGATGATCTGATTTTTAATTCAACTTGAAGTATTTGTAAATAATAACTTAAATACATAATGTATTCTATGTAAGGCTTCTGAAACCGGAACAAAGAAACCGGCCTACTCAAGGATATAAGAAGAAGACACACAATGATGTTTTCTACTGTCAAAGTCTTGTCTTGTTTCTTTTATCATCGCTTCTTGGACAACTCTCTTGCGTCTTCTTTTGGGCGTCCATTTCGATACCCTCTTTGGCCATCTTTGATCGTCTGTTCACTGAAGGTGGCCATACCGTATAAGTTCTTATTGGGGCTAAAGAATCTCTCTAAACCCCATAAGATTGCTAGGCTCCTAGGTCTTCCTACACTTCATTGCACAACAGGCTTGTATTGTCAAACATACTTAGGCAACCTGCCGTCTGGCATTCTATTCAGATGAGCAATCCATCTCTTTTTTTTCTCGCAATGGATATTAAAAATGTTCAGCTCTTTGCGTATGACGTCATTGTAAAGTATGTCCTTTCGCGTGCAGCAGATCGCAAATATCTCCTGCAGTACCTCCTGTAGCAGATTGCAAGAATCTCATCTCTTATGCCTGTATCGATCTGTTGAAAAATCAACTCAGATGTTTCTTCACCTGAACCCAAGTTTTAGAACCATACGACAACATTAGCACCAGTATTACCGTATACAATATTAGACGAGGCTCTTTCCTTGCTTTTGTTAACATATAACAGAGAGTGACTTTCAATTATTAATATACAGAAAAAATACTAGAATCAAAAAAATTGAGTTGCTCCTTATTCGTTTAGAAGGGCGTGCTGTAGTCAATTTTTATATTGTTCTATAGCATTCCGACGCATTCAAACATCATGATAACAAGACTGGAATAGACTGACTACATTGAGAAGCTGGCTAATTAAAAGGGAGGAGATTTTGTTACAATACCTCGCTAATGATAGAAAGTTGTTTAAGGAAGTGATGAAGGATCCCAACGTTTGATGGCAGAAGGCGGTGGAAAAGAAGAAGAAGAATCAACAGTGTTGCGGCTTTCGGCATTCAGTTATTGGAACATCAACGCGTAAGCCAAGACGTTTGCTCTCAGTCGGGTGTGAAACTGCGCCGGTTAACATTTTCCCAAACGTCCTCTAACAGACCTACTTTTACCAACGAACAACAACAATACAAACAGTAGAAAACCGAGACGAAACAACAAAAGTTAGACAGCTAACGGTGGATGCAGTTAACGAACAAGGTCAGCAGAACGTATACGGGCGTGGAAAATGTAACGCTAATTGGTAAAAATTTATTGATATTGACGGACGTGACAGGCCCGCTGTGACCGATCGCGGTATAATGCGGGGTTCACGCGGCGAGCGTAGAATATCACAGTGCCTGGTGCGAGCGAGCGCCGCGGTAAGGTGAGAAGACGTGAGAGGTCAGGCGGGGTCAAGTGCGATACAAAGTCGCTAACGACCGGTGAAAATTGTTACTGCTTTTCTTTTTACAATAAATTTACGACATCGTTGACACCGAATGCTGATGAATGTGTTCCGTCCGTATGTAGGCAAACGGCCACAACAGGATCGATGTTGTGAAAACAACAATCGATTTATCGGCAGAATGTTTTATTGAAAGGCTATAAACCTATGAAGTATCTTATCTGTGGCGTAAATGTATGAAAGAGAGAGGTGTCAAACGCTTGACGCTTGGCGGTGACAGTTAATCGCGGTCCGCGTGTTCGATCTTACACAACACTAAAATTGTAGTCTTTCAGTAAAGTCTTCTTCGTTATTACCCAAAAACTATAAAAACGTGTTCCGTAAGAAATATGTTGAAGTGAGATGTTGAAAACGTGGCAACATAACAGCACAGAGACACCTTCTTTGAAGGTTCGCAAGAAACTTTAATTGTAAAATAAAAAGGAACAAAAAACTCCATTAAAAATAACCTTATTTAGATCAAACGGAACCAGATTGTTTATACGGGGAACAAAACTCGTGTATTGGTGAGCGTTTGTACAATCTCTTAGCGTGAACGCGCCTCTCCCCCATTAATTTTATTTATGAAGGTAAAAAGCAGGCAGTAGCCTATATATTTCTAAAGTTTGGAGAAAAAATATGTATATAACCTTATACTATATTAAATAAACGCACACACATTATTTGCATGTCAATATTAAATACTAATTGAGTAACAGTCAATATTCGATATCCTATAATAATTTATTTACACTGCAGATTTGTATTTAGTTACAATTTATTATTTCTGTTTTTAGTAATATCTGTAAAGATAATATTGTCTGAAATTTAGACAATAATTAACGGAAGCTGGACGTAGACATAATAATATTTTAACTAGCAATGAGTGTAATGTCCGCAGCTTTCTCAATTCAAGTGTTGGCCGAGAGGCAGTGGCGTATCTAGAATTTAACTTGGGGGTGGGGGCCGCCATCGGGTCGGTTTCACACAAAATAAAAATAAAGTTGATACTAATCAACATTACTATCTTTAAAGTGATTGAAATCAGTCCCTTTAAAGTAAACGGTAATAACACAATAAAAATACGCGTTATTGGAACATTGTTTTCTTATTGACTGAATTGATTTCCCTAGCATTGCATATTTCAAACGTTTACGCTAATGCTGTGTAATAAACCTCTTTGTATATTAAAAAAAGTTACAACCATTATAGTGTACACAGCTGAAAAAATAATAAAATAGCCTAAAAATTAAGTGATTAACAAAATTCGTCAACTTTTTCGACCCTCTGGGGGGGGGGGGGGGGTCCTGCTCGTCTCCGGCCGTAAATACGCTCCCTGCCGAGAGGACAGTTTTTGATAAGTTTCTCAGTTTGAGTGTGGCATGTACCGGAAGTTTCTCAGTTCGTGTGAGCCGTAAAGTATTCTGCCTCCCGACATCATATTTCCTCCCCAATCATAACCACTTTTTTACAGTGATTTTGTAAAATTAAGCAATTTTTTCGTTTCCCACATGGAAGAAATGCTAAGAGATTTTACCGACGTGTGTCGGCCGCACGACGTGTACATTGGTCGGCGCGCTAGGCGGCACTTACACCCGGTAAACAAAGTTATAATTAACTGCCGCGGGGATGCGCTGCCGAGTGTCGTCTCATTAAAAACAATCCCGCGGGCCTTCTGTTGTTGACTGTTTACCGCTGTTGCGCTCTCACGCGGACGGCCTCGTAAACACAAGCATCACCGAGCCCGGAGATGGGGATAATGAGGTGTGTTTCTGCATACCTTGAGCGCGATAATTGTCGCAAAGTGCAGTTACCGAGGGAGCTTACAGTAAGTAATCGTTTGCGAAAATTACCCACTTCAGAGCTCACACACGCAGATCAAGTGTAGCAGCATGTTTCCATTGTCGTCAACACTTCACGACTACGAACACTAGAATCTGAATCTAAATGACGGAATTTTGTCAGCACAGAAACAATATAAATGTTTCAACGTTTCAACCACCCAAACAATCGGCGATCGTCTTCAGGCTAACCTCCTTCTTCTTCTTCTTCTTCTTCTTCTTCTTCTTCTTCTTCTTCTTCTTCTTCTTCTTCTTCTTCTTCTTCTTCTTCTTCTCCTCCTCCTCCTCCTCCTCCTCCTCCTCCTCCTCCTCCTCCTCCTCCTCCTCCTCCTCCTCCTCCTCCTTCTTCTTCTTCTTCTTCTTCTTCTTCTTCTTCTTCAGGCTGTGGACCTTACGATCCGTTGCGCACTCCTTGGTCCGCCCCGTCCTCTTTTCGGATTATATACCAAAATTTGTTTTGGTATCCTGTTCTTATGCGTACTTTCAACGTAGTCTGTCCAATCCTGACTGTACTGCGTTAACCTTTCGTTTAGGTTGTATATTCCAAGGATGTTCCTTATATCATCATTTCTTAGCCTATCCCTAGGTGATAGTGCTATTACTGATCGTAAAAAATCTCATTTTACTAGCCTGTACCCGGCTTTGTGTCTTTGCATTCAGTGTCCAAGTCTCACTACCATAAAGGAGGCGTAGCACTGCTATCACTTCATAAAATTTCAGTGATGGCATTTATGAAAGTATCTCTACTTTCATAGAGAGTATCTCTACTTTCAGTATCACTACTGAGTAGCTCTTCTGGCCTCTCCATTCAGTGTTCTTCTTATCGTTCCACACATGTGATTAAACTTCTCTGTTGCTAATTGTACCCTAACACATGAAAAGTAATCAATAATACTCTATCGACGAGTGACAGAATCAACAAAATAATAACAGCAAATTTTCACATAATACATGAAACATAGTTAGTCAAAAGACTAAGTAATACAAATGAATATACTTCCTAGGGAAGAAACACACAACACTCACAAAACGCAAGCACAATACACACGAACACTTGCACATAAACGAAGTCAACAAAATACTGCAAGTTGGTCAACAAAACACAATCAGCTGACCTTTTCAATACAATGCAACAATATTCTTCGCGTTTTCGGAAGCATGTGCCGGGAAAGGAAGTTTCACACATACTGCGCCGGACACAACATCCTCCACACTATCAAAGCTACCAAGAAACGCATTATTCCCGGAAAAAATAAATTATTTCCTCTTAACATGCTTTCTAAAGTGGTATTCTTGTTTTTTTTTTCTAAACCCAAAGAAGCACGTTCGTAGAAAGTACGAATAATAATCGTGTTATTCATTAGTGTTTCTCTTATTTAAATACGTTTGTGTTTATTGTTAAGCAAACGTTACGCACCACACTTCAGTGTCTGCGGAGCGTGACGTGGGCGCGCATGTGCTTACGTAAGTGTTGTAATTAAATAATTACGGTTTACAATTAATTATTATTAAACTAAACAAATCTGTGAGTAGTGCCTTTAACCACAAACTACTGTCAATTATATTTTCTAATTATCGTTTACAGTTTATAATTCCTCATTTCTTTTTACTTCTAATTTTTTATATAAAATAATTGGTACAGGAAGTAGTTAGTTTGAGCCGAAAGTTAGCAATGCAGTGTTTGTACCAGAAATACTCGCCCCCTTGATCCAGCTAATCTGAATAAAATTTGTGTGAAAGTGTTCACACACACACTCTCTCTCTCTCTCTCTCTCTCTCTCTCTCTCTCTCTCTCTCTCTCTCTCTCTCTCTCTCTCTCTCTCTCTCTCTCTCTACACAAAACACAGAGTGTTACATTTACACGCAGTGCCGGA
This sequence comes from Magicicada septendecula, assembly GCA_034769895.1. Taxonomy (NCBI): domain Eukaryota; kingdom Metazoa; phylum Arthropoda; class Insecta; order Hemiptera; family Cicadidae; genus Magicicada; species Magicicada septendecula. The sequence continues at coordinate 422,391,768 of CM068374.1, forward strand.
TTTAAGATTTTTGAGGCCCTAGGCCAAGTTTTCTGAGCCCACCCCCCGGCTGTGACTTTGAAGTCATATGTGTACTGCAAAAGTAATTTGATGTCAGATTAATACTATCAAATTTGAAACCAGGAGGCTACTATAAAAAGGCGTACTGTCATTTAGCAAACTTATTCAAAATATTAAGAACCATGCAAAAAGAATTGCGCAAATTAATGTATTTTTTAAGTAGAGTAACTTAACTAAGGTTATTCATAAATTTAACATACAAAATTTCTTTTTTATTGTCTAGATATAACACATTAATTTTTTTCTTATAATTTTTATAAAATTAAAAAAATAGGTCTAGATTTTTTTTATTCTTTGACTAAAGATACAACAAGCTCTAATGGTAAACTAATATTCAGTGACTATATAGCTTAATGAAATTAATGCGATGTTCAAAATTCGCATGCGCAGATTAGTTTTCAAGGATGCCAATGTCTTAAATATGAGCGCGCAATACTTAGATAAGAACTGTCTTCCATTTGTATTATTAAAAAAAATTGATCATTTTAATTTCAAAAACATCATACTTAAATAAATCAAACTGGCTCCTACTTTTATACAAATACTTCTGTTAAAAATAAAGTATCTGTAGCTTGCGCCCCCTCTGAGCCCGCGGCCTAGTCGGCCTAGTGGTACTGTTTACACGAATGTCATAATGTATGATGTGAATGAGTCATAACTTATTCATTGGATACATAACATTTGCTGGTTATCACAGTTATTTATTATAATGTGTAATTATTTATTGTTCTCAAACGTACAGCCAAACTAATGTAACGAATGTTTTCTTTTTCAGGTAAGTGCGATAAGTTACAGTCGGTGGGAAAGTGACCAACTGTGAGTAATTTAATACTTTTTCTACACATGTAATAATCGTGTCTTCTTCTTCTTCTAATATTTCTTCTTCGTGTTCTTCTTTTTCTTCGTCGTCGGCTTCTTCTTCTTCTCCTCTTCCTTCTTCTTATAATAATAATAATTTTTTTCCGTATGAGCCACTGTTTTTTGGTTCAACTGGTTCTTCACTTCTTCTCCTCTCTCTTCCTCCCCACCCTTCATCTCTCTTCCTTAACTCCTTCATTTTTGATAGATTTATCTCTCCACTTTCGTCAGTCCAGATGGGACCTGTACTCTTCTTGGAGTTTTCCTGGAAACCTTGGGCATTTTTAATTTCTTTTTGAGTGGTAAGCGTTGTTCAATGTCTTCTTGAGTAATCTGGAGTTCTATGTCTTTTTCTGTTTCTTTGAAGGACGTATTGGGCATTTTGAGCTTTCTGAAATAGTTAAAAAGTTTCCCCGTTTGTCTGTCAGGATTCATTCTTTGAATATGTCCGTAGAAAGTAATTCTTCTTTTTCTAATTACGCGTGTGATTTTCTCAACATTACATTACACGGTACAGTTCATTATTGTAAATTATTATTATTATTATTATTATTATTCGAATTATTACTATTATTTTATCGTTTAAAACCGTCTTAGGACTACGTAAAGTAACCCTATGATTGGACTTCTTGTTCTCCCAGTATTGGAGCATTCCTTGTCTGGCAGTTTCTCTCCTTTCTTCAAATGAATTCTTCTTGGCGCTAACTTTATTCTGAAAAACTTTAAAGTTAACTACTCAGACCCTAAATAAATTTTTGTCTATTATTGTGTACTTATTTATGTTCATTAACTTTGTATTCTTAGAACCACTGAAACCATTTCAAGCTTGTTTTATGTCTTTGATCAAATATGTCAAAGATTTGTTTAGTTACTCGTTTAGAATCCATTGTCTTCAACTGCGCTGAGGTGCTCGTAGAACGTTGCCCTTCTGTTCTCATAGTATCTGTAATCTTCTCTATTTGACTACAGATCGCCTTTCTGCTTCTCTATTCTCAATCTACATTTAATAGAATAGATAAAATAGACATTTTGTATTTCCATAGTACACACAGCAATACAACAAAAACTGACAATCATTTCCAATGAATACACACTATATAAACAAAACGGTACTAAGGCATTTTTTACATTCACATAAATTAAATTCAAATACAGTACATAGCCTATAGTACAGATAGGTACCTCCTTAGCAAAGCGGTTTGGAGGTTACCTTCCAGCTTCAGCAGGGTGCGACAGCTGCTCAAACATAAAATAATTTAACACTAATAAAATGTCTCAACTAAATTATAATTCTTAATATAGTAAATTAAAGTACCCCACTACCGTTTTTTCCCATTTTATATACAACCTTGAGAAAATTAAATTATATTTATACGTAAATTGTAAGCCCTCCTTCTAGGTTAGCAGCCTCCTATAGGCTGGTTGGCAGCAGCTCGCCATTCTCACGCTTCTCTGCTTTTCTTATCAACTCACAATATGATGTGCAGTTCATATCGACCATAAGCTGTTTCATGTAATCTAAACGGGGTCGTCCTCTGTAATTCTTCCCTTCAATTGTTCCTTCTATTATTCTCTTAACAACCCACTGTGTCCTAGTATATGCCCTATAAACTTAGCTCTTCTGCCTTTTAAATTTCGTAGAAAGCTCTTCTCCTCATGAGCTCTTCTAAAGACTTCCTCATTCGTTATCTTCTCCCTCCAGCTTATTTTGAATATTCTTCTGTAGCACCAGGTCTCAAATATTTGGAGTCTTTTCTTTTAACTTTCTCCAATTGTCCAAGATTCACTCCCGTATAGGGCAACACTCCACACGTATGTCTTTACTAGATTTTTCCTTATCTTTAGGCTGATAGTGTTTGAAGTGAAGAGGTTTTTCTGTTTGTTGAAAGCAGATTCAGCCTGGTTAATTCTGCTTATAATTTCCTTACTGCTACGTCCATCACTTGTGATTTTACTTCCTAGATAGTTATATTCTTTAACTGTCTGGAGAACATTATTTTCAAGAGTTATTCTGACTGGATCTTCTTCCTTCGACTTCAGACTAGGACTTTGGTTTTTTTTTTCAATTATTTTCATATTGAATTCATTCTTCATTACTTGATCCACTATGTCAAGAATCTTTTGTAGATCTTCTTTGCTCTCTCCAGTCACTGCTATGTCATCTGCGAACCTAAGCATGTCCACTTTTTCCCCGTGTATGTTTACTCCGAGATAATTGTAAGTAGGCCTATTGTTGCCAAATAAATTATGTTATAATTATTTATGTTAATAAATCATACTTAATGAAAAATATGTGATACAAACATTTCGAAAAAACCTACTTAAAAAAACACCTCGACATTATCCAAAGACAGCAAGCAATTTCTCGCATATTTGATAAACGTAAATAAATTATTTACATCACTAATAAAATTCGGAAGTTTATTATAAAGCTTGGGCGCACAGAAAGTAAATAATCGTTTAGAAGCTTCATTTGTTGGCCGTGGCACTGTTACACGATGATGAGACTGCAATCTTACTGAACAAACTTTAGTACTATCCCTTATGTGACGAGTTGACTTGTTCTTCCAGTTGCTTGGCCCCAAGGATTTTATTGAGTAATTTTCTTTTCTTTTTTTCTGCTCCTTGCCATTCCCCATTTTTGACCACGTTCAAACTTTTCGCCGCATAGAGGAATTCCGGTTTGACTACTAGGTTGTAATTTCGCCGCATAGAAGAATTCCGGTTTGACTACTAGGTTGTAATGTCTTAATTTTGTCGTTTTAGAAATGGATTTCTTGTTACGTAAGTTTCTGGTCAGGTGTATTGCTTTTTCCAGTTTCCGAGTTCTCTTTTGGTTGGCCTCCTTTTCCGATCGGCTAAGTGAGATTACTTCTTCCTGATTGTTGAATTTCTTGACCTTGTTTATTATTGTCATCATCATCTTCAGCTAGGATTAAACCAAAAATAGTTTGTTCCGATCCTAAGCACACAGACTAGAGCTGGCCACTCCAACGCCCCACACCTCTCCGTCCTTTCGGCTTATTGTTCCGACCCTAAGCACACAGACTAGAGCTGGTCACTCCAACGCCGCACACCTCCTCGTCCTTTCGGCTTATTGTTCCGACCCTAAGCACACAGACTAGAGCTGGTCACTCCAACGCCCCACACCTCTCCGTCCTTTCGGCTTATTGTTCCGACCCTAAGCACACAGACTAGAGCTGGTCACTCCAACGCCCCACACCTCTCCGTCCTTTCGGCTTATTGTTCCGACCCTAAGCACACAGACTAGAGCTGGCCACTCCAACGCCCCACACCTCTCCGTCCTTTCGGCTTATTGTTCCGACCCTAAGCACACAGACTAGAGCTGGCCACTCCAACGCCCCACACCTCTCCGTCCTTTCGGCTTATTGTTCCGACCCTAAGCACACAGACTAGAGCTGGCCACTCCAACGCCCCACACCTCTCCGTCCTTTCGGCTTATTGTTCCTACCCTAAGCACACAGACTAGAGCTGGCCACTCCAACGCCCCACACCTTTCCGTCCTTTCGGCTTATTGTTCCGACCCTAAGCACACAGACTAGAGCTGGCCACTCCAACGCCCCATACCTCTCCGTCCTTTCGGCTTATTGTTCCGACCCTAAGCACACAGACTAGAGCTGGCCACTCCAACGCCCCATACCTCTCCGTCCTTTCGGCTTATTGTTCCGACCCTAAGCACACAGACTAGAGCTGGCCACTCCAACGCCCCACACCTCTCCGTCCTTTCGGCTTATAACTCACTAAGTTGTTTGGGGACGCGGCAGTCATCCATTCGGTTAATATGTTCCAACCATTTCAACCGACATTGGCCAATCCTATCGAGTATACTAGCAGGGCCGGATTTAAGGGTAGGCTGACTAGGGTGCAGCCTAGGGGCCCGCATCACATAAAAATTTAAAAAATAAAATTATTGTATCAAAAATAAATGAATATTCTTCGAGCCTTCGATCAGCCCTTACTACATCAGTTATCCAATTGTATTTAAGTTAAAGTTTAGTTGGTGCTTTGAGTTATCTTTCAATGTTAAAGGATTTCTAACTGTAATAAAAGCTATTTCGCCTCAATGTCCTAGTAGAGTTAATTTATTATTCCTCCATACACTTTTTACCCGGACTTAAATTTGGGATATTTTCTCTAAGCTTATAAAAAAAATCTGTTCCCCAGAATTTGTCACGACTGAAAAGTAGGGGTTCCCGCACCACAACCTCAGCCTAGGAGACCACACACTCTAAATCCGGCGCTGTATACGAGTGTATAATGTTCAATTCCTGTCGTACACCATCGTCATTTCTTATGCGATCTTGAAGAGTATGCCCCCTGCCACGTACCGCTTGAATACTACCGAAATCAGATTTCTCAGCCCCGTGGCAGGATAGCCTATACTCTTCAAGATCGCATAAGAAATATCGATATAGGGCAGGAACTCAATATTATGAGTAGGCCTATAGTCATATTTTTATGAGTAGTATTTGTTTTATTATGAGTTTATTACTGTATTACTATTAATATTAACATATGCTGTGTGTGTGTGACTAACGAAGCTCGCGATGAGCCAAAGCTGGCAAAGCTAAAATATTTGTCTAAAATGTTGTGTATAAACAATTCATTAATGATCCTCGGACATGTCATGGACAACAGAACCGAAGAACTTGTAAAAAACTTTAAATAACCGTATGAGATGCCATGGATAACTCTTCGCTCCTAATATCTTCCCCCTAACTGCTGAATCGAATGACTTTTATAAATCAGTCAAACGAGATGTCTGAGCCTTCGAAATAGATGATTTACAGAAATCAATTACGAAAATTTGTTGCTTAAACGAAGCTGTGAGTAGTCTTTGATTTGAGCTGCAGAGTGTCAGTAATTATGCATAAGTCGTTCGAATGTGTAATATTCGCTAATGGAACTAATAATCTGTGGAGATAAAACCGCGGCCCGATTTTACGCCGAGAGTTTTATCATTAACGACTCGTCTTTCTCGAATCATTAAACGTTATTCACGATGGCTGGCTGCAACCACTACTGGCAGATTACTACTTCACGTTAACGATTTCCGACTTCTACCAGATCGTCTCCCCCGCCCCCGCCCTCAACTGTATCTGTAATCCTACACCGTACTTCGTTACCCGTCGTTGTACAAAGCACCGTCGATCCGTCTCTAGGGTGTGTAAACATTTGCGTAAACGTTTGAAATATGATGGAATATAGAAAAACAAATTCAGTCGATAAGTATCTTATAAACAATGTTTCAATAACGCGTATTTTTATTGTGTTATTACCGTTTATTTTAATGGGATTGGTTTCAGAATATTATCGCACGTTTTCAACCCCTTTAAAGATATTAATGTTGACTAGTCTTCACTTATTTTTTTTTCTTTTGTATGAAGCCGACTTGAACGTTGAACGGACCCCCCAGGCCAAATTCTAGATCTGCCACTGACTGTATACTGTGGCTGACATCTTCTATCACGCATGCTGTCTCTACGAAAATTGTTATAATGTTACCACTACGATCTTATTACCATATTGAGTTCTTCTATTGTACGCTTCCAAAAGTAGTTACCGATAGAAGTAAATACAGAGCCGTTTTTATTCTCTCATTACCTCCCTTCACGTTCCTTCTACCCATATATATTCACCCTACCTAACTTTCATCAATAATCTGTTACTCTCTCTCTCTCTCTCTCTCTCTCTCTCTCTCTCTCTCTCTCTCTCTCTCTCTCTCTCTCTCTCTCTCTCTCTCTCTCTCTCTCTCTAGGGTGATTCACGAAGAAACGGAAATACTTCGGGAGATGAATCTACATCGAAAAATAAGAAAAAAGTTCATATAAACATAGGTCCGGAAATGCTTTGTAAGCGAGTTACGGCTAGCGAAAGATTTCGCCCGGGTTTCGGTTCCCCGGGTAAATGAAGACTTTCTGAAATTTTGGGAAGGGGCGAATTCTATTGTTTCTTATGGTTTTTGACCTGAAAAATCGAATAAAACAGGTCGCAGAACTGTATCTCCCGTAAGTTTCATGATATCCGACGTAAAACAGAAAAATCTTTTCTAAAAACAAATTTTGGAAAATTGGAAACAGTTGGAATTTTTTGTTGATTTTTATTGACTATATTTACACCATTTTTCTCAGAGTTAAATTCTTTATAAGTTTTGTTTTTAACTTTTATGCATTTATTAGAAATTTAACAAAGTGATTGTACTTCTAACCTAAAAAAACGTTTTTTTAGGTCTATAACTGTTTATACTTTGACTACTTCAATAAATTCAATCGTACACTGACAAGCTGTGGGCGGCCACACTTAAGATACTTTGTGTAGGTAAACACAGTTCTATGTGTGTTAGTGTAATAATAAGATGTATACATAGAGTACTAGTCACGTCCGCGCATGCTTCACAGACGGGAGTAGAGTGTTTGATTTATCCTTGATACAGACGTACAGTACATAAATAGTTGAGCATCGTCGTCGGTGGATTGTATGTAATCTGAACGGGGTGATTGGGGCCGCGACCAACAAACACCACCTACGTGTTGTATTATGTCTGTGTTGTATGTTGATTCGGTTGGTACACTTGTAACACGCATACTTGGAGTGTCTCCAGCCAATTGTGTCGTTGCGCTGCATCGGCTGCAGTCCATGACAGTTAATGACCGCCCGTACCCCACAGCGACGAACGCCTATGCGAACGTGCCTACGTCTATTTTAAACGCAAACAGTTACTAGTGAACAGTACAGAAAAACTTAGAAAGGTCTATCTATGCTACGAATAACAAGAGCACACGAAACGATTAAAAAACACGCAATCAAATCATGTAAAGAAATTTAACTGTATTAAATATACGTATTGTGTTGGCGTTTATTTTGAAAGGTCGTCATGATCCCCGAACCCGGAAAACTTCATCATATCTCATTACTGCCCGTCATATCGAAGGGCTGCGATCAGTATTCAGATACGCAGCCCCAGCACGATGGCCACTCCTTTCCTGTTGTACAAAACGTAAGCCGGAACAGTTCTAGTCGAATCCGTACCATCCGACAGATCCTCTCCAACTCGCCACGGATCGTCGTCTGTCAACTGTGGAAGCGTCACCTTCAGACTATCTGTGACCCTCTTCTTCCGTGTGGCAGACTCAATCTACCCCCACCTCTGCGATCTGGCCAGAGACGAAATTCCCCCCCCCCGTGTTAGATTGTCAAACGATCTGGCACTCTGCTGAACGATTCAGCTACTGGCGGTCGTGCAACGCCTTCTTTAACGAGGCGTCTGCCTCGGATACACGGCAAACCACCGCTAATCGTCCAGTGCAAACGTGCAGTGATGCACGATCTGGACCTAAAAGGGGCCAAGAGGTATCTTCGCTGTATCACTGCTGGCTCAGGGCACCTAGGAAAAAACCCTACAAACTGGTGAACACCTCACTTGCTGAATTCCTCTACCCAACTGACCACATATCATAAGGAGTACACCTTCCATAATCAAATGACCTTGAAATACCTGACACCCTTGAGATAGTCATCGGAGGAGTGACTCCGAACGCGGCTACCATGAAGGGGGCCCCTGTTACCTACAGCTACAGCGTTTACTTGATGTCCTTAATCTAAATACTTTTCCTTTTCCATAACTAACCGTCCACGTAGCTGGAGACAGAATACAGGTCTGACGGACATGTGCCAATCACAGATCCCGAACACAGAATGCCTCTTGTGTCGAGAATATCCCTGTAAGAAAAGGTCTACAGCATACTTCAGTTTGCACATTTCCATCAGTAAGACGGAAGATAGAGGGTCACTTTATATCCATCATCTGCTACACAAGACGAAGAGCATAGGTCCACACCGGCTTGACCGTGACATTGTTGTTGTGATCGCCTGTTAAAAACCATTTTAGTGTTTGTGCAACTTGGTGGCATATAATTTTCTCTTCTCGCCTAAATATATGTGTCCCATGTTAGCCATTTATCAAAATTAATACTCAGGTATTTGAGAGAAAGTATTTTGTAATCAGTTGTTAGGAAAGTTTTATTGTTATTATTATTATTATTATTATTATTAATGCATTGTCATTCTTATTGTTATTGTTGTTATTGTTATTATTATAATAATTATAAACCAGTTAGCTGAGTGGACTGATGGCAAAACATAGGGAGATTATTATTGTATAACACAATTTGTAGTGGTCACGGCCTGTTTCGGACCACCTGTATAGGATGTGAATATCATCGAACTGATGCTGCAGAGCGAACACCGCTGGGATCATGTAGCAGCCTACTTAGAGAAGGTTCTAAGGAAAAAGAAGGCAGAAAATGATCTTGCTAGAGGCTCTGACAGAAAGCAGGTAACATGGGACCGCTGAAGGTTAAAACAGATGAACGTCGGCACGGACGAAGAATAACTGGTACCACCCTGAAGTGCTGCGAAAGCTGAGTACCGCGGTGGAACCATGCCGTGGAAAGAAAAGGTTTGTGGTTTTGGGTGGATGAGAATCACAAACACTGTAGTAGTGCGGACCCTCCTGCGGCGAACATTAGTTTTCCGCAGTTTCCCTCGTTAAAAATCATCATCATTATTATTATTAATATTGTTACGCAATGCGGAAACAGTGTTACGCCATTACAGAACGTTCTGGTACATTGGAGAAAGTTGTTCTACTGTTTTCTCGGCTGTTCCCGCAGCTGTAATGCGTACGTGACGCTTGCCACGTGAGGCAGTATTACGTAATGCGGAACTTCTCGTGGGTTCGATGGTGTCGTTCTAGAAGCTTCCTGACCAGCCCAACGGTGTGTGTTTCTGCCGTGGCCGCGCTGAAGTGTTCTCTAGCATTTTCACGTGTTTGTTAAAGACGCATATTATGGAACCCTTGCAGACTATAAATAGCCCATACCTGCCGCTTACAGTACAATTATTGGACGATTTACACAGTCCGGTTCGAAATACCGTAGCGAAGTGCTATGTGTTTTATAATTGTGTGGGACAATTGTAATGCAATTGTGTTTTATATTAGTTGACATTTTTATTTAATTGTTGTAAGAGACTATCTTGTTGATTACAAACTGTTTAATTGTGATAATTAAAGCTGGTAATTAGTGACTTAATTGGTGTCTTGTATTTTGTTTTCCACTGTACCATACGACGATCAGTTAGACAATCGTAACAATATTATTATTATTTATCATCATCATCATCATCGTTATCGTCACCGTTATTACTATACCCAGTTTTGCTTGACCAAACAACGTGAGTGTTCTATCGCGCGTTGGCTCCTCCGTGTCGTTCTTCATGTTATCTTCGGTCTACGAATTCTTTCTATTTGGAGGTGACCAGGTATGTACGCTGTTAGGGCGCCTTTCATGTTAATTCCCCTACTTATCTCTGTATTCCTTACTCTACCTTAGTCTAGGGTACCTTCATTAATAATCTGTCTCCACAGATTGGATTTTGGACTTATTTTCTTCGTTAATGTCCACGCCTCTGCATCAATGGTGTTTGGTTAGATGCACCGTCTGCATCTACAAATATGGCTTAATAAAGCCGTGTTTCTACTTTATCCGTATGTATCGTACATCGTAATAGCCTGTTTTCTCCTCCTCCTATGGCGCTATAGCCCAAGTCGGGCCCTGGCCTCCACCAATCTCCGCCTCCAATCTACTCTATCCATTGCAGCCCTCCTCCAGTTTCTTATCCCCGTGTCACTCGCGTCCTCTGCAACCCCATCTTCCCACCTCTTCCTCGGTCTGCCTCTAGGTCCCATGTACCCAGCAGAGCCCTTTTTGGGTTTCTGCCATCCTCCATTCTCATAACATGTCCGGCCCAACGCAATCTTTGCATTCTTATACATTTTGAGACTGGTATCTCTTTATATATTTGATACAGTTCATTGTTGTATCTCAGCCTCCATGAGCCATTTTCTTGTATTGGGCCTATAATGGGTCTGAGGATTTTCCTTTCAAAGGTGTCGGTGTCTACTATATCGGCTGTTTTCTGTGTGATTGTCCATGCCTCACACCCGTAGCATAACACCGGTCTGATGACAGTCCTATATATTTTCATTTTTGTTTCCCTGTGCATATCCTCAGACCTAAATAACTGAAAGGTCTAAAGTTAAATTCAGCAATGAGAAGTATGCCTTGTTAGCCATGGTGGTCCGTCTTTGGATCTCCGGCTCCTCTGATCCAGGTTTTGCTAGGTTCACTCCGAGATACGTGAAATTGTCCACCACTTCAATTGTGTTCTCTATCTCAATGTTGTTATGAACCTGGTCTCTTCTTGTTTGGATAAGCATTTTTGTTTTATCTATCTTTATGGCTAACCCAGCTTCCTTGGCTTTGTTTTTATGCTCCAGAAATATTTCTTTAGCTGCCGCGATCCGTCTTGACATGATGTTAATGTCATCTGCATATGCGGCTATCAGTACAGTTTTATTTGTTAACAGATTGGAGCTATTTATTGATAAGCCTCTAATTACATATTCCAATGCAATATTAAATAGTGTTGGGGCCAACCCATCTCCCTGCTTTAGTCCCCGTGTAATATTTATGGGTTCAGTTAGTTGGCTGTCCACCTTTACTTGGGCTTCAGTCTGCTGCATAGTAACTTGGGTTAATCTTACCAGCTTGCCTGGTATTCCAAACTCATGCATTATGGTGTAGAGTTTGTCTCTATTAATAGAATCATACACTTACCTAAAGTCCACAAAAATTTGTTACACATCAATGTCACGTTCCCATCCGCATCTTAGTATCTGTTTTACCGAGAAGAGTTGGTCGATTGTAGACCTTCCAGGTCGGAATCCAACTTGGTATTCCCGTATTATATTTTCTGTGAGAGGTCTCAGCCTTTGGTTCAAGATATATGTAAAAACCTTGTAGGAGGTGCACAGCAACGAAATGCCTCTGTAATTTTTACATTGAAGTTTGTTACCTTTTTTATAAATAGGGCATATAAATGCATTTATTCCATTCCATGGGGATTCGTTCCGTTTGCCATATGTCCATAATTAAGGAGTGCAGGTGCGACTGCCATATCAGTAGCTTTAAGCAATTCTGCAGGAATTAAGTCTGTACCTGGTGCCTTGTTGTTCTTGAGGGCACTAATAGCTTCTTCTATTTCCTGAATTGATGGTGGGTCAAATTCCATCTCCCCAATGTTTGCATTCCACGGGGTGTGAGCAACAATTTTTCCTCCCTCTATCACACCACTAAGGAGGCCATCGAAGTATTCTCGCCAGATAGTTTTAATTTTCTCTGGGTCACTGACAATTCTATTCTCTCTGTCTCTACATAGTGTTATAGATGGTTTATAACCTTCCCTGAGGTGCTTAAGATATTTATAAGCATTCCTTATTCTTCCATCTGCAAAGTCCTGCTCCATTTTAAGAAGCAGCCCAATTTCAAAAGTTCTTTTCCTTTTTCCACATACTTTATTTGCCAGTCTTCTATTATCTTCATATTCTTGCTTCCTTTCTCTAGTCCTACTCTGAGAATACTTTCTGTGAGCCTCATTCCTCCGTGTAATACTCTCCCTGCATTCCTCATCAAACCAGTCCTCTGCCTCCGTCTCTCCTCTATTCCTAGCACCTCTCTGGCGGTCTCCAGGAGTGCGAACTTAAGGCTCTGCCATTTCTCTTCCACTGTTGCTGCAACTGGCCCGTTCAATTTATTCCTCACTTTCCCAGCATATTCCTGTACCTTTTCTGGGTCCTTTAAACTGGCTGTGTTAACGTTTTCCTCTCTTCTGAGTCTGTCCTTCCTATACACGGCCACCCTGCATCTAAACTTTATCTGGACCATATAGTGATTAGAACCAACTGACGCTCCTCTTCGGGTTTTGACATCAATGATACTTGTAGCTGCTCTTTTATCTATGATCACATGATCTATCTGGTTGACTGTTTTCCCATCTGGGGTTACCCACGTTCCCTTATGGATATCACGGAGTGGGAATTGGGTTGAGCTGATAACCATATTCCTGCCTGTAGCGAAGTGCCCCCAGCAGTTCCCCATTTCTGTTGGATTCACTGTGTAGACTGTGTCTACCTATGGTTCCAAGGTATGCATCTTCTTTCCCAATTTTCGCATTCATGTCTCCCATGATTAGTTTAATGTCATTCTTAGGGGTGGTGTCATATATTTTTTCTAGCAGTTGGTAAAATTCTGCTTTTATGTCTTCATCCTTCTCATCAGTCGGGCAGTGTACGTTTATGATTGACAGATTGAAGAATTTTGTTTCCAATCTTATTCTACGTATTCTCTCGTTGACTGGGTGGAAGTCTTCTATGAGGTGTTTTAAGTTTCTGTCAACTACAAATGCCACTCCCAGTTCTCTTTTCCCCTTTTTGTCTTCCGCTGTGTAATACCGTATGAGGTTTAGTATCTCTTACTCCATTTCCCAGTCATCTTGTTTCCTGCACTGCTGCTACACCAATTTTATATCTTTTTAGCTCTTCAAATAGTTCCCTTTGTGTCCCTGGCCTGTACAAAGTCCTAACATTCCACGTTCCAAAAGACAAGTCCATATTCCGTTGCCTGAGTCGTTTCCGATAACACTGTCCTTTCCGAGGCTTATTTGATGGTTTCGTAACATCAGATTTTCCGGGAATGGGTTGTTAGCCCATAGCTCAACCTCCATCCTGGAGGGCCAGGATTGTGATCGAGGTTTGGGATCTCCTCTAGGTAGGTTGCTTTCACTACAGCTATGGAGTCCCACCTACCCCCTCAGCCGCAGTACCACAGCCAGATGGGTCAAATTTTGACTACCGCCTGCAATAATCCAAGACCTAGGCCGGTCCATGATCATTTCCTATACACCCTACCTTGGTACTGGTGCCCTCCACCAGGAATGTTTATCGACCTTCCGGTCTAGATCCGTACTGTTCTGCGCCAACGGGGTCACCTCTAGTAGGATGTGGCTCTTCACCACGCAGTACGGTCTTGGCTGGAGAGAGGCTTATGGCTCCATTGGGAGCTTCCATCACATCATCCAACCCTGGGAACTTGTGAGGATCAGTGCCCAGTCAACCCGAAGCAAAGGTGCTACGTCTGCAAGTTCCCTCGATCCCAATAGCCTGTTTAGCTGATTTATTTCAGTCCTAACCTCTCCAAACCTATTGGACACATCTTCGTATCTCTCCCCATGACTACGTTCACGCTGAAATATTTGTATAGTGCCGTTTTAGTATAATTTCTCCAACAATATTCAAATCTTTCCCTTCATTTCCATTCTTTCATTTTGTTGTCAATGTTGTCAATATTCGACTTTTTAAAATGTTTGTCTAAAATACTTGAATCCTGGGTCGGAATAGTGTATATTAGTTCTTTATTCTCAATCAAGATATCCTGTTTTACCAAAAGTGATTGCCTTGTATACAGTTATTATATTTTCCCGAACATACGCTTCACCTCCAACTCATTTTCAGGTACAAGTTACCTGACTTTCTACAAAAGATATTAAGGAAGATTATTATAGCCTACAGCGCTCCAAACGCACTACTCAGATCATGCGTAGGCGACCTCTCTAAGTTTATTGTTAGGAGCTTTCACTGTTGTATTCGCTTCAGTAGATAACATTTACGTAACTGCGTATGGCCAGCTGTATCTTGTGGTATCCGGTAAACTGTGCGCCATGCAGCGCCCTCTGCGTAATCAGCTGGAACCAATTTGCTTGTTTGTTTTAGTTGCAATTTGTACCGGGAGTCGAAAAGTAATTCGGTTGACTGATGGGTTTCACAACGCTTGACCAATCGCCGGGTCGCCACTAGTCGCTCACCTCGCACCTCGCACTACTTATAGTTCGAAAACAATCGGGGCATGACTGACTCCAGCAGCAATCACGTCAAATTAGCCAACCTTTTTCGTACACTTCAAACAAAAATTAGCAATTCTTCTTATAGTTCTTTACGATTTCTTCTCCGTTTTCTTCTTATTTTTTTCTTTTCCTGTCTTCTGTCCATTTCCGCTTTAGTATTCGCGGCTTAGCCGGGAAGTTGTCTACAGCTTCTGGCATTCCAGTTGTAACGTTACTGTATAAATCATGAATTAATCAAGTATTATATACGATCATAAATAATAAAAATAAATTATAAATAGTAGTAATAAGTATAAGATATTATAAGAAACTGTAATATACATGTAAGGGAGTAATGTGTAAGATAACATTGAATAGGGAGAGTCCCAATGCGCCGCGACACACTGGGGACAGCTAAAGTAAAATTACAATGTACATCCGTACCCGACATGTCATAAACGCATAAAAATGCTTTGTATGTGCGAAACAGCAAAAAACGCACGAGTCCCGTTAGAAAGGCAGGGCAGTGTCCTCCAAAAGACAATAGTCTACACCCCGACATAAAGTGTGAAAGTTAGAAAGTAGCGTAGTTTTTAATAAGTTAAAGGCCACGCGGTAAAGAAAGGCGCCCGCAGCCAGTCACCCAATAGACAAAAGCGTCAGTATAGAGCGCGAAACAATAGCGGTGTATGACAGGGTATATTCAAACGTACCGGGGAAAATTTCAAACTATGACCAATGGAAGTATAATCAGCTATGACGGAAGAGAGGGTATCTTCAAGCAAACTATAAAAAAAGAAGAATGTTAAAAAATCAAGGAAGTCTAAAGTTAAATTTTGACATAGACACGGGGAACCTATGTCACTCCGTAGAATAACTTAACCAATGTAATTATAACGGCAACGTTACGCCAAACTTGTAAATAATGTACAGATTGTTATGATAAAGAGTAGAAAGGGAATAAGTAGTATCGTGAAATGAAGAATATATAGATTAGTGCGCGGAAATACGAGACAAGAAAGTATTATTTGTTATGTGCGCGTAAGTACGAAGCAAGAAGTATATTTATACATATGTGCGCGACAATAGTTATAAACTCGAACGTATGGTGGAAAAAGTATATATCAAATATGTCTATTAGTGTAGTGAAGTGTAGTGAGTAATGTGGAAACACCAGTCATCTAAGAGGAATCCTGCAAACAAGTATTATAACAGAACACCATAATAACAATTCATAAATCAATTAATTTCAAAACATAGTAATTAATGTCTACCGAACTTAAACTCATCTCATTCTAAAAGATCCCACATTTCGTTCAGATCCTAAGCAATGCAATTTATGTATTATGACATGTCAGGAAGGATACTAAGTAGATATGTAAATATAGTTAAGTTGGTATAACGAAACGTAATAAATGAAATAAGATATAGTAATAATTGGAATCAAGTAAGAGGCTAAATAACTTACAAATGTTAGTATATTAAATAAATTCATATTGATTGATGAAATATTATGATGTGCATTAAACATGGTATCGATTAAATATTTATGTCGTATGAGTAAGTGTACAGTAATATTGCAAATCAGTAATTCAAGTAATCTTATGAGTAATTGTAATCCTGGAGATTAGTAAGTCAATTAAATTTTGTTTTGTAAGTAATTGTAAGTTTGGTGCTCAATAAGTCAATTGACGTCATATAAAGAAATGGTAATGTGGAGAATCAGAAAGTCAGTTTACATGTCTGTAATATGAATGGTTCAGTATAGAATATTATTAGAATCTGAACGAGAAAGAGTCATTATTTAATAAACCCTGAGTAACTCTGCTCTGGCGCCCAACAGTAATTATTGATTTGACATGATAACGAGCAGATATACTTAGTTATCATACTCAATAACTTAATTCGTAGAATTAAGAAAATTTATAATTGGCACCCTGAACGTGGAGCCTTCTTAAAGTTGTTGATACAGTCTCCATCTATTTCTATATTTCCAGTCCTTATCTCTAAGCCCTCCACTCGTATTTACAGCATTAACTTCTTGCCTCTATGACACTGACATTCCTCTTTCCTCCTTTGCTCCGAGATTCAATTGCAGACTTGAAGACGCTATCTATCGTCTGAAATACTACGTAGTTATCCATACCGGCGCGATCGTTTGGCTTCTGTAATATCCACAACATCCAACATTTCATTTTTTACGGCATCGTTACTTTTGCCTACTTATCTTTCCCTGTTTTTTCTGCAGCACGTTCTTCAGCAGTTCATCTCTGCTACTTTATTTGGCGTATATTTCTCTTATCATCGTCGTCACCGTCGTTAACGAAATCCCAGGTCGGTCGTATTCAAGCGACTGAAGAGCGCTTGCTTAGGCACGTGGCAGAATATACTCTTAAAGATTGAAAAATGAGCAATGTAGATTTTCAGCAGAGACTGAATATTATGAGTATACCCGGTAAGAATGCCCAATATCGGCTAAAATGGTTAGAACATTTTAACCGAATATATGACTGCTGCATTCCAAAATAATTATTGAATTGTCAGACGGAGGGATGTGGGGGGCCCGAAGAAGCGTTGGAATGACCACATCTAATACCGGTATATCTGCTTGCAACCGGAACAAAAATTTCTGGTTTAATCCTTTCTGAAGATGATGATGATGATGATGATGATAGTTACCATCATCGTTATCTTCAGCACTTCACGCATTACGGTACCCGTTTTTCCCGCATTTTCCGCATTCAATCGATGCTTCGCATTCCGCTCAATTTGTATATCATGCTCTGAGTGACAATCTCTCTTCGTTCATTGTCTCTGTGTCCAATCTAGAAGTTTTTAAATCTTACTAATGTTACTCCAAAAAATTACGATTAAATCGAATCGTGTAAAATGATGTGAACATGTAAAGACAGTACAAGAAACCAGTCTGCAACTAAAGGCAAGAAGGAATAAAGCGGCAGAAGTAGACGCGTAGGTAGACTGCGGATGAGATGGGAACCGTAATGTGTATAAAACAATAAGCGAAGATTGTACGTTGCTCACTAGTAATGTAAAAAGTAGAATTGCACAGGCAAGAGGATCAATTTTCAAGAAAAGATCTCTTCTGTCATTCAGAAACGTGTCCCTGAAAACCAGGATGAAATTTATAAAAAGTTTCATATGACTCGGAAACCTGGACTCTGAGGAAAGTAAGAAAAACTGCCACAAAGCTTTTGAAAGGTGGTGTTGGAGAAGGGCCTTAAGAATATCGTGGTCGGAAAGAGCACGTAATGACGAGGTTTTGAAAAGAGTTTTAAAAAATGACGCTGATTCGAAAGGAAAGGAGAATCTGTAAGGCTGGTCACCGGCTACACCATTCAAACTGGTCCACCACCTTATCGAGGTGCGTAATAAGCGCCACTCACCCTGCCTGAGTACACGGATAGGATAAAAGAAGGAAGAAGGTATGTCGTTATGTCGTTACCAAAAGGCTGTCTACGGAAAGAAGGATATTGGCAAGCCCACCGACCTTTGCGTCTAGGAGGAGAAGAAGAAGAGAGATAATGATGCTGTAAAGGCAGCTGGTTTGTATTAGTACACAGACTTTTTATTATTAATCTGATGGAGGCTGTTAATGTTAATGGCCAAAATATTTCTGTAACAGTAAGCTACCCACAACGGATTAAGCTAGAAAGTTCTCGTGTGTAGGCGTATTGAAGCCGTCGCGAGCGTTATTGGTTGTGCGTGTAAACACGGCTACGACGATGTGCCATCACGTACGCATATGCATTCAATAAGGAAGTGTACAGATAGTGTGGAATAGTGTGCGTAGGAGACTGGGACTGGTGATCAGTTGCGTTGCGCCAGAGAGGAAGCCGGGAATTGTCCGCTGTGTCGTCACGGACATTTATCTACTTTAGTTTTAATTTATAAATTACCGCAGCCGGCACAAAACAAAATGGCCCTCTTACTTATCCCTGAATATTTATAGTAGTTAGCCGCCGCTCTTGTGTACGTCTTGTTTGTTTACTGCCCAGTCAGCTGGAGAATAAGTAGACCTACTTCTTGTGGTGCGTTAAGTGTCTTGTAGGTAGTACTGCTTTCGGCACTCTTCTCTCCTTAATGGCTCTCTTTGGAGTGATACAGGGGTCTCCAAACTTTTTCACTTGAGGGCCGAATTTAAAAATCTTGGAAGTCAGGCGGGCCAATAAAAAAAAAATATATATATATATATATATATATATTTAGTCACTTTTTGCTACAGTCCGTTTCTTGATATATATAATACATTTAATATTTATAATTAAATTTACCTCAAGATGTTATTTTTATGACGAGGTTTTGAAAAGAGTGGTTTAAAACATGACGCTGATTCGAAAGGAAAGGAGAATCTGTAAGGCTGGTCACCGGCTACACCATTCAAACTGGTCCACCACCTTATCGAGGTGCGTAATGAGCGCCACCCACCTTGCCTGAGTACACGGATAGGATAAAAGAAGGAAGAAGGTATGTCGTTACCAAAAGGCTGTCTACGGAAAGAAGGATATTGGCAAGCCCACCGACCTTTGCGTCTAGGAGGAGAAGAAGAAGAGAGATAATGATGCTGTAAAGGCAGCTGGTTTGTATTAGTACACAGACTTTTTAATATTAATCTGATGGAGGCTGTTAATGTTAATGGCCAAAATATTTCTGTAACAGTAAGCTACCCACAACGGATTAAGCTAGAAAGTTCTCGTGTGTAGGCGTAAATAAGGATAAAAATAACATCTTGAGGTAAATTTAATTATAAATATTAAATGTAATATATATATATATTTTTTTTCAATCACTTTCTGCTACAGTCCGTTTCTTGATGTATATAATACATTTAATATTTATAATATCTTGAGGTAAATTTAATTATAAATATTAAATGTAATATATATATAACTAATTTTTTCCAACTTTACGAAATAATCAAGGCAATAAAATAGGTATTTAAATAAAAATTACGTAAACTTATCCAAAGAAAACAAATTAATTTATTCAAAATAATGTAAATAAAAGTAAGGAAAAAAATAACAATCAAAGATATTTCTTATGTATTATGGGATGTGTGGAATTGCTTCTTACATATAATGCCTGTCCATTTTGGGTCAAATTTTGATGCTCCTATCACTAGAAGTGTTCGTCTGACAAGTTAGCCCTGTACTTTGATTTTACAAAGTTCATTTTTAAAAACGTTTCTTCGCAGATATAAGTCGATCCAAACGTTGAAAGCAATGGTCTTGAAAAGTTTTTTATTTCCTTGAAATCGTCACTCAGTGACCTGCAATGAATGAAAACTAAAAGAAGTTTACTGTTTTAAAATAAAAAAATAAAAATAAACTGAATATAATCATACTTAATGTATGGGTATATTTTATTATTTTATACATCATCAATTCATTTTGAATCACAGAAATGACTGATAGGCCTACTCAGGATTAAAATATGTATGAAATAAACTGCACGCAACATCGGCCGGGTTGCCGCGGGCCGAATCCGTCCCGTGGGCCGTAGTTTGGAGACCCCTGATCTACTACACATGTGGTTCCCAAAGTTGGGGTCCGCAGACACTTTTAAGAAAAAATAGAATGTACCGTAATTTTCTCCGATTTTTTATAGTCTAAAATCTAAATGTTAGAATCTTAAAACAATTAGTAGCAGATTTCAGTGATATTTTTGCTTCAAACTAATTGTAATTTTAAAAGTAATTCCAAACTAATGGGTTTAATAATATCTTTAAATCATGTCGTGTAGCAGATCTGTTTCTCAGCCGAACTGCCTAGAGCGTCGCATCAACGCATACCCGATTGCACTGTTTTAGTCCACGTATAAGCACTGTATCTCGCGTATAAGCACTGTATCTAAGCAAAACGTTCTTCCGTGTAGCTGGTTTTACGCCTAAGTAGCTGGGCTTCGACACGTGTGGCTGGAAAGATAGAGCCGAGGTTGGCAAAGTTAAGAAATAAACTTGATGTCGAGAGTGACTTAATATTGAAATTATCAGACATTAAACTTAATATTGGAGAGGTAATTATTCAAAAGCAACTTAAGTGTTCACATTAAACTATCATTTGATATCATTAATACTATAATTTGCAAATTAGGAGAATTTTGATTTTAAAACATTTTAATTAAAATATAAGTGTTTTTATCATATTTACTGTTTGTTTTATTTCATAACTCAGACGGGGTCCGTGAAATTGTTAATGTTTTCACTGTAAATAATTTGGGAGCCACTGTACTACACATATGGTTGACTGCTTACACACACACACACACACACACACACACACACACACACACACACACACACACACACACACACACACACACACACACACTGTAACACAGTACTGTCTTTGTTTGATCTGTGCCACTCGGTAATTTGCAGCAAAACGTTTTGTTAAATCGGAAGGTTTCTTTTGTGTCCGTCGGCTTGTTTGGGTATACAATGAAAATCGTTCATTGCATTTGAGACCAGTGGCGTAACTATACGGAGAAATGTCAGGGGGATCAATGTCCCCTCCCCAGAGCTATTAAACATATCAGTGAATTTCCATAAACGCTTAACGTAGGCCTGTCTCTAACCCAGTTGCGTAAGTTATCTGGGTCTATATAAATAATTGTGTATATAATTATATTGGAAGGATCTTGAATATCTCGTTTGTCCTGAGAGAAAAATGGAGAGTCCAATCTTCAACCCCTCCCCAGGAGCAGTTCCTAGTTACGCGGCTGTTTGAGACTGCCGTTTTTAAATCTCTTCTTTGACAATGGGTAGATTGCGTTGTACACAGGGTGACACTCGGGAATCGGACAGTTTTTAAATAACCAATACTCAGTAGACTTTAAACTTCAAGTGGGTTTATTGACACAAAATAGCAGCTTAATTCATGTCATTTGAGTTATGTTAAGGACTACCTTAATTATGAAAAATAATGTCGGCGAGGTGACGCCATCTTCTTGAATGCAGTTTTCAAGTCTCTGCTGGAAATCCTGCATCACACGGGCCAACATATCTTGAGGGATGGCATTAATTTCTTGAATGAAGGCATTCTTGCTCATCCGCCGGCTTTTGAGGTACCCTCACAGGAAAAAGTCACACATTGACAAGTGGAGAGATTGTGGAGGCCGTGGAACATCGCCAAAACGTGAAACGAGGCGGCCACGAAACATGCGTCGAAGAACACTCATTGAATCGTTCGCGGTGTGTGCCACAGCGCCATCTTGCTGATACCAGACATTTTTCAAGGCAATTCGTGGTCTTCACAGTTCTAGCCTTTGTGAAGAACGTTTACATGAGACTGTAACGAGCCGAATTGACAGTGACTGTGACGCCACTGTCCTCAACAAAATACGGTCCAATAATTCCAGAAGAGCCAACAGCACACCACGCTGTGACCCGCTGAGAGTGTAGAAGACGGTGAATAAGACGTGGTTGTTCAGGTGCCCAATAACGCAAGTTATGCTTATTTATGGCCCCGTCCAGATGAAAATGCGCTTCATCACTCGTTAACTATTACACATTTTCACTCAATATCACTCGCATTTTCGCAGCAAAGTCCTCACGTTGTCCGTAATCTACCGCTTTTAGCTAATGCACAAATTGAATTTTGTGTGGGTGGAATTTCAAATCATTGTGTAAAATTCGCCTGACCGTTTCACGGTTGGTTGCTAACTGACTTGCATGTCATCTAGCCGATCATCTTGGGCTCCTAATCAGTGCTTCTCTAACCGTTCCTACGTTCTCCGGTGTCATTACACTACGTCTAGGGCCTGGTGGGTTCTTCTTCATAATGTTCCCAGTTTATCTAAAATTTTCCACCTATCTAAGGATTGTGTTCCGACTTGGAACGGCCCCTCGTCGACCAACCATTCATGACTTCGAACAAAACTGTCATCCGCGAACAACAAGGTCCACTGCTCCATTGCAACTAAAATGGCGTCTCGTTGGGAGGAGAACGAGCCCCATCACAACCTTCTTCCACCACCGTGCATTCAAAAACACGTCCTATTCCCGTGTGTCACCCTGTATTATTGAATTATAATTCTATTAATTCTATTTAATTACTGACTAATAAATAAAAATCTTTCCAACAAGAATATATCCTTCTTTAAATTGTACCACTGTTAAACATTATTTCGGGTTTTTTATAAATACTATCGTCATCATCAGATATATAAAAAAGAATAAATGTTTACAATCAGATTGTTAAAAAAATTAGCTGCTAAAAATAAATGTATAAATTACTTTGTAAGTATAATTTATCACACGCACACACATTGACAATTAAAAAAAAATTTTTTTTAGTAATAATTTGAATTTGTTCATTAATTAAATTAGGAATTAATTATTTATAAATTAATGAATTATAAATAAGATAATTGCGTAATTATAAATTATATAAGTTATACAAAATTAGATTTTAATTGTGGGGTAATCGGAAATCGACTTTAACTATACCGTGAAATAACAGAACATTCACACTCAGCGGCACCTATTAAAAACGTCCACACAAAATTAAACTGGTGACACCACCTTCAGTTCCAATTCGATGACTCTTGTTCTTGTTCAGCCGACCGGGCAGGGGCCCTCACTGTCTTTGGTCCCAAGCCCGGACGGACAAAGGAGGAGACTAGCAGACTGTCCACCAGAAAAAAGACTTATCGCTCAAAGAACCAGTGAATTGCCTCGGACTAGGCGAATCCGATGTTACCACAAACAACGCGTTTCTAAGCTTAAAGTTTCATCATCAGAAATCGACCTTAACTATGCCGTGACCTAACAGAGGGTTCACTTAGCGATGTCACTTAGCAGATATTTAAAGATCTGCTTTGTTAACCTAATGTCGTCCATTCTATATAAGTGTCCAAAAAATAATAGTCTTCTTTTTCTCATTGTTTCTGTTATATTTTCTATACTTTGATATATTTCGTCATTACTTCTTAATTTCCAACCTTCTGAAGTTTTTCGTTCAGAAATTTAACTGTATTTTTATGTAAAAACAAATACGTGTTGTGTAATTAAACAATACAACATGTGACAATATTAATGAACAATTTTAAATTAATATTCAAACATTAGTATACTTTCAAAATTGTGAAGTTGATTAATCGGAAAATTATAGGCCTATATAAATAGTAAAGTATGCATTTAAAGTAACTGAATGTTCATGATAAGCGGCTGTTTTCTAACTACTTGGTTGTAAATGTGTATTGTATTTATGTGTCTGATGTTGACAGTATTTTTGAAAACGTAATATTTATACGATAACAGGGTAACACGGGTACGATAGATTAATACAGTGATAATGTACTAAATAAAAATATATTCTTGTTTAAAGAAATTTTATTTTTGTTCAATTATAAAAGCAGTAGGCCTACAAGAATAAAGTACTTTGCGAACTATGCATAAATTTATGTTGTATTTTTGTTGTCGAAATACGCGATTCAATAATAGAATAGAATGTATCTTGTATCGGACATGTGACTCCGTTCTTCTTCTTCTTCTTCTTCTTCTTCTTCTTCTTCTTCTTCTTCTTCTTCTTCTTCTTCTTCTTCTTCTTCTTCTTCTTCTTCTTCTTCTTCTTCTTCTTCTTCTTCTTCTTCTTCTTCTTCTTCTTCTTCTTCTTCTTCTTCTTCTTCTTCTTCTTCTTCTTCTTCTTCTTCTTCTTCTTCTTCTTCTTCTTCTTCTTCTTCTTCTTCTTCTTCTTCTTCTTCTTCTTCTTCCTTCTTCTTCTTCTTCTTCTTCTTCTTCTTCTTCTTCTTCTTCTTCTTCTTCTTCTTCTTCTTCTTCTTCTTCTTCTTCTTCTTCTTCTTCTTCTTCTTCTTCTTCTTCTTCTTCTTCTTCTTCTTCTTCTTCTTCTTCACTCCCAACCCAACTGTTTTCCGCATTATTCTTTCAGAACTCATACGTATTACGTGAACACACCATCTTTCTTTGTTAATATGTAACTATTTTCCTTGTTAAAAATGTGTCGACTGTACTTGTAATACTAAAATAAAAAATTACATTAGGCCTAATAATAAAATTATGACGATAGTTATTATTATTATTATTACTATTATTACTTTATAATAATAATAGTAATAATAATAATTATAATTGTTATTATCAAAGTGAAACGTCTTTTACATTATTGTTAATCACGAAAACGGAACTGCAATTATGTTTGTGACTCTGGAATCGAACTAATGAAAATACCGCACAACGAGGAAAGAAAAACGCGAAAACTGAACGGTAATTTTTTATTTTATTAATAAATAGAAATATTAAAAATAAGAATTAAAGATTTAAGAAAAAAGATAAATAAATTTAAAAACTTCATTTGAACTTGATGAAATGTTTCATTGGTTATTAAAAGAAGAAAAATACTTGAAACAGAATAGAACGTTAAATGAAAAGTCGAGTGGAGGTATCAAGCTGTGACCTAACTGCAAATGATATACCTCTACGTTAACACAAATGCAAAGAAACTATTGCTGAGCAACAACATAATTTTAAACAAATGCGAGTTTCACATTTTATGTAAGTTTAACCAGTAGAATGTAAAACTGTTAAATAATAAAACCTGACTAACAAAATAAAAACGATAATAATTGTAATCAAAGTGTCGTGAAACATACTTGTTTGTCTAATAGGTTGGTAACTGCATACTATGTAATTCGTTATGTGAGGGTAAAATTGTCGAGTGACAGTATCGCAGTATCAAACGTTTCGATGTTGTCTACAAACACGTAGTAAACTTAAGACATACTTCTAGCGACTAAAAAAAAATGATTTATTTCAAACCCGCGGATTCTGTAAACTACCGCAGAGTTGTTTATATTATTGTATTAAACTAAATATTATTTTTAAGTACAATTTTTTTTTGCACGTTTGTGATAGTAAACGTTGTAACGAAATAGAAAGTGACGGGGCCGCGAGTCGCAGTAATCAAGGCACCACCGGTATACACGGAATTAAAATCAAATTACCACTGCTCACAGTAATAAACGATTAATTGCCTTTCTAAATACCAGAGTTTTACGCGCTTTGGTGCTCACCGGCGGATATTTTCACCGTCATAAATTAGTGTTAGTTGTTGTTGTTGGTGTTGTTGTTCGTTTTACAGTAAAATGAAAGTAAAGGTCGTTATAATTAGGCGTCACTAATTGACTAAATCGCCCACGTGGCGTGAACTTTGAACTCTCTTGGTCATACGTACGCTTAACTACGCTTAATTCTGGAATCCAACTAAAGTTGCTAAATGCAAAGAAGCTGTTGTTTTTTGCGCATTTACGTCCGTTCTCTTTCGCTCGTTTAATTCGCGGTAAAAGTTTGTAAAACATTTTTGTTTTTTTTACGACCTCAGTTTTTGCTTAAATGTTCTTTATTCCGTCTGTTTATAATGATAATGCGATCGCTTCGAAATTGTTGGAAAACGGAGAAAAACTGTGGGACAATTACAGTTGACTTGCGAATGTCCGGCCAGCCCAATGTGACGGTCGACCGATCTGGATAAGTTGGGGGTTGACGAGGACCATTTTTTCTGCAGTCATCACCGATAACTGAAAATTAGTAGCACTTCTTAGTGAATTTAAACTTATGTTTGAAAAATTTCTATACTTTCCAAATAGCAAATTATGTTTGAAGTTGACGTAATTACATAGAAAAATTATATAACAATTGGCAATTCAATTACTCAATGAATCTTGGACATTAGGAAAGAAGAGGAGAGGAGGTTACAGGCCTTCGAGATGTGGACATGGAGAAGGATGAAAATGATTTCCTGGATGATAGAGTGACGAATGAGGAGTTGCTTGGAAGAGTGGGGGAGAAAAGGAGAATGTTGGATATCGTCAGGAACGGGAAGAAAAATTGGTTTGGAGACTGTATGCGGAACACCCAAAGTAATGTGATGTTAGAAACACTGGAGAGGTTAGCAAATGAAAAGCGGATAGACGACAGAGGAGAGACCAGATGATGCATGTTCTACGTAGCCTACGCCATATCAAGAAATGAGGCGACTAGCCCAGGGTACGAAAGCCTGGAGGAAGCATGTCTTGTAAAACCTGCCCTTGGGCAGAATATACATGATGCATTTACAAAACCTTAACGTTTACTTAAAAATACTGTAATATTTGCTGGTGAGGACTGCGTGTACAGCAAATTTTTATTCAGAGTGTTTGTTTATTTCAGCTGCTGCACAGACAAAATTAAACAGACTAGGCCTTTAAAAAAGCCTTTGTTGTCTGTTTCTCTCCCTTGTCGCAATGTCTTTCCTCCTCCTGCTGACTAATGTATTCCAGAGCTGCCTCGATCATGAAACCTTCTGAACGCGGTTCGTGGTGGGCGTTTTAGTCAGCTGATTACTGTTGTCATCATCATCATCATCATCTTCAAGGATTAAAACAAGGATGGCTTGTCCGGTCTCAAATAGGTAAAAAATAGGTAAAGATTACAACTGGTCACTCCAGCGCTTCCTCGGACGTCTCCTCGACTTATAGTTCCATAGTTGTTTGGGGATGCGGCAGTCATCCATTCGGCAAAGATGTTCCCACCAATTCAGCCGGTACTGGGCGATGCTTTCGAGTATAGTCATAATATTCAATTCCTGCTATATATCTGTGTTTCTTCTATGATCATGGAGAGTACACTCTGCCACGTGCCTGAGAAATCTCATTTCAGCCACTTGGATGCGACGGGCCCGGCCTTTCGTTAAAGTTCAATTCTCAGACCCATAAAGAAGTGTGGGAAGAGCCATCAGCTTGTAGAATTTTAGGCGTGTTCCTTTACTGGCTGACTTAAGGGTTCTCCTGATAGTCTCTCACATAAGGTTGAACTTATGCAACTTATTTACAACGTCGTTGCACGCAATATAAGACGTACTGTAGCGCAGGTATTCAAAACTGCTAACTTGTTCCATCAGTAGCATCTATAACAATTTTTGCCCGTACGGGTTCAGTTCCACGAAAACCCACACCTTGGTTTCAAGTGTGGATATTTGTAATCCAGAGTCTTTGCAGATTCGATTTAAGACATAGATTACTGTTGTGTTTTCATTAACCATGAGTCAACATCAATTATCTCTTCGTCGATTGTCAGTCATTCTGTAATGACCTGTAAATCAGCAGTCTCACGTTTGTAAATCGTTTCCTATTTTGAATGGTGCGTAATATTGAAGATTACGAAAAAATCAAACGGTTTTTGTGCTGGATTTGTAGAATTAGTTTTTTTTCAGTGTTTTATGTGTTTACAGTTACGAATCGACTGTATTAAATTTGTAAATGAGAAAACAGCCAAGATAGCGGAATGTGACATGTGCTTCATACTCTTATTATCCAGTAGAATCTAACTTCGCAAGGGGTATTTTCCCACAAAAGCCACAGTTTTTGTCTTATGCACAGAAATTTTCATGTTGTAATTTGAACAGACTTGCTGTAACTGGAACATCGATCTCTGGAGCTCGTGTTCGTTGTTTTGGACGATTACTTGATCTTCCGCAAACGGCATTGTGTTCATGTGTGTTCTATTATTTACTTTTATTCCCGAATCCACTCGTAATTTCCAGTCTCTTAACTGTATCGTAAATATACATATTACAGTGGATTCCGCTTTCTCGGGACTGTATCAAGTTGACCCAATTAAGCGGCGGCTGACCCTATTATCCGAAATGTGTAAAAAGTGATCAAATAAACCGTACAAACCGAAATTCCGTAATAACAGAAAATCAAACATAACTCTTACCTACAGTAAACACCGCAATTATAAGATTTGTTACTAACGAAGTACGTACATGGAAATACAGAAATAAATACATAATAATACTACAATTACACCATAATGAGACAGTATGAGTAGGTATATTTTTAAGAATCCTGGAGTTCCCAGTTGTGCCTGTACTTGGTTTATGATATGTCGCCAAGGACAAACACAGAAAGTCCGAAACCGAACACATGTCGGGTTGTTGTTAACAGTGTACTGTATTGTTACGGTTTATTGCCCTCACTAGTCTACTCGTGTAAATTTCGACCTCAAAGGAAAAAAAAAAAGGCTTATTACTTCTACGTAATAAGAGTAAATCTGAGCCATTACTGGACCGAATAACCGGCGGTCCGGACCTATTAAGCGAAACAAATTTCCATATGCAACCCTGTTTTGCTTTTGTATTTTGAATATTGGCCCAATAAAACGGCTGCTGGCCCTAATAACCGGTGGCCCATTAACCGGAATACCCTGCAATTTGAAATGATGTAGCCCACATAATTAATTGGTTTAAGCGGTGTATAGATTTTCTGTTAGATTATTTGTTATGCAAGACAATTTTGTATTTTTTTTTACAATTTTTACTTCCATGTTGCATAAGGAAATGGAAGTATGGTGATAGCAAAAAAAAAATCGTGTTCGAGATAAGGGATGATTCTGCTTGTACTACCCTCGAAACATGAAGAAAAGTCATTTTTCAAAAAGTCTCTGTGTGCAGAATTTTTTTCTATGGCAAACGATAACTGCCGCAAATTCAAAGAGAATCAAATAATTTTTTGCATACGTGCCTAAATTGAAGAGTACTCAAACCTTATTGGTTTTGGTGAAGATCGGTTAAGGGGAAGGGGTAGTTTACCTGAAAGGTTTTATGTTTTAATTAAAGTAATTTTTTTATATTACGAACGATAACTGCCGTAAATTCAAACAGAATCAAATAATTTTTTGACTGAATTGTAGAGAACTCACGGCTTATTAATTTTGGTGAAGATCGGTTAAGGGGAAGGGGTAGTTTACCTGCAACGTTTATGTTTTAACAAGAGTAAAGTACTTAATTTTGATAAATAAAATATCCTGAAAATAAGGTCATATTAATCCACTGTAGAAAGGTAGATGAAATATCTATAAATTAAAAGGGTAGTTGAATGGAGAGGTGGTAATTTTCTATAAATGAAAATGATAGATATGTGTACTACGTTATCGGCAACAAAGAAGTAGTTTGTTGTTAAAATTCCTTCTCGGGCTGGTTGGCCGTGGTTCAAAGTTTTCAGCAAAACCAGACGTTTCGGCAATGCCATCGACTGCCATCACGTTAGTGGGCTAACGTGATGTAGTATACATTACTGACCACAGTACTGTGGTTAAGGCTGAACCAAGAAGTAGAAAGAAGCAGTTTCTGTAGAAATATTTCATTTCTAAAATTATTTTAAATCTTAAAACATGGAAGTCATGTATGGTTCTCCATACCGATATTTTAAGATAATAGGTGAAGAAGAAGAAATCAGTCCTATGCATGAAATGGTCTCCATCTGTCGTAAACTCTGTGTTTAGTAAACCTCAGTTACGATCGGGTTAGGAAAGCTTAAATCTCTGTACAGTAAGCCACATTGAACAGTAACAAAAGTGACTGGGTGCCAAGTACAGTGCTTGCCATGTGAAAGCACCGCATTGGCATAGAACGACCACTTTCGTGTATTTATTTTTCCGCTGTAAATGCCGTATGAAAGTGGTATAACTCTGCTGAATTTACTGACATTTCCTTTCGATTCCCTTCACTTAAATTGTTTTTATTTAAATCTATCGCCTTGTACCCGGCCGTGTTTTTGTATTATTAGATTAATTTTTTGTTGTCATTCAGCCGTTCAGTTGCTATAAACGTTGACAGTGCGTACTCAGGTCCGACACCTTCCGCGGCTTCGACACCGCACCGCCGCCGACCGTTCACTCTGTATTGCAGGCAGTCGCACTGTTAGGCGCAGTAACTGCTGTCCTGTCCTGTTACAGATCTTTAATGACATTGGTCCGTGGTCCCAGTAATAATTTTGGAATCTTACCTGCAACATGTTTATTTATACAGGGTGGTTCAAAATTGCACGACAATCTCTCGGGACCTGATTCTATAGCTAAAAATAAGAAAAAAGTTCATATAAACATAGGTCCGAAAATGGTTCGTTAGCGAGTTAGTATCAAATTTGTACTTATTTTTAATAAACATTATGCACATCAATTTTCTAATAATTAAATTCTCTACAAAGTTGATTAGAAATTTTTATTTGTTTATTAGTAAATTATCGAAGTTATTTATTCCAAATCTAAAAACGTGTGTTTTTCGACACCAATGTTTTGTGTTTTACACAGTTTTTCTTAGAAACTAATTGATATAGTGCTCTTGGAGCTCTTTTTATTCAATTTTTCATATCAAAAACCGTAAGAAAACACTAAATTTACTCTTCACTTTATACCCTAAGAATTTCAGCCGTAACTCTCTAACAAATCAGGGTGAACTGGTTCGCGAGCCGTAACTCTAACAAACCTGGGCGAACTGGTTCGCGAGCCG
The DNA here is from genome assembly GCA_034769895.1 of Magicicada septendecula. Taxonomy (NCBI): domain Eukaryota; kingdom Metazoa; phylum Arthropoda; class Insecta; order Hemiptera; family Cicadidae; genus Magicicada; species Magicicada septendecula. The sequence goes on from CM068374.1 coordinate 422,422,790, forward strand.
TAACTCTCTAACAAACCGTTTTAGGATCTACGTTCATATGGAATTTTTTTCTTATTTTCAGAATATATTTTCTTATTTTTCTTTTTTTTCTTATTTTCTATAGAATCAGCTTCCGAGAGATTTCCGTGGAATTTTGAATCACCCTATATAAGTGTTATATAACAAAAACTATTTAGGTGTCAAGGAACTGACTTTTACTTTGTAATAGTCATGGTTTCTAACTATGAATTGAATGGTTTAACTGTACATAAATAGGTTTAATACTATGGAATCCAAATATACTACATTATTAATCCTGAAAATGGCACCTGAGATTTAACGGAAACGTTGCAGCAAAAATTGCTAAAGAACAACTGAAAAGAAATCCACAAAAACACATTGCATAAGCCTATATAGTATACTACTTACGAATAAGAATTAAGGAGATTCATTGTCCTTAAATGTACATCCAATCAGACTAATGTCTTTTCTGTTTTACAGGTAAGTTCCAGTTAACTTGTTGCCTATTAACCAACTGAAGGAAAACAACACTTACGTGAGTGAGGCCCCAGTAATATAATACTTACTAATATATTTTGTCACGCACAAAAATCGACTTACCGTTTATAATAAATATCATTACGGTTGATGTTTTTATTATAGCTATTGATATTATTATTATCATTATTATTACTTATCTATATATCGACTTCTGTATTTTTAAACAATTCCTTCTGTTATATAGACCTACATCATATTTACTTTAATTTAGCTTGCGGGAACAGTTTTCAGGCCCCAAGTTCTAATTTCATGTTTACCCACAGTTTTTTATTTTTCAGCAGAGGTCTTCTTCGTATTTTTTCATCAGTGAATAAGCGAATCCCCAAAGGAAATACACTCATTACACCAATAAGCGAATCGCCAAAGGAAATAGCCTACATCCATTACACCAATAAGCGAATCGCCAAAGGAAATACATCCATTACACCAATACTTTTAACATGGTAATGTTTTTAGGCTGGGGGTCATTCCACAAAAATGTAACGTCATCGAAAAATGTAACGCTTCCACACTTTCGATTCCCCACAGTCTAGAAATCTTCGGTCTCTGTCGTTTTAACATGATAATGTTTGTTATATAGTAAATATATTTGTTTTGTTATATGCACATTATACGTTTCAAAAGCCTAAAAACATTATCATGCTTCGATGTTTCGGTTTCGTCGAAATTTCTTTAATTTTTTTCTACATTTCTTTCTCCAGTAGGCTTGTATTGCCAAACTTCTTTAGACAACCTGCCCATCTGGCGTCCTATTCAGATTAGCAGTCCGTCTCTCTTTGCTTTTCTTAATACAATCGTGGCTATTAAAAATTTTCAACTCTTTACGAACGTCTTCATTGTAGAGTCTACCTCTTCGTGAGCAGCCTTTAACAGATCGCATGAATCTCATCTCCGATGTTTGTATCCTACTCATATTTTTCTTCACCGAAACCCAAGTTTCAGAACCGTACTACAGCACTGGCACAGCCGTTATCTTATAAAATTTTAGTCGCGTCTCTTTCCTTGTTTTCCTCGATAGCACTAGACACGTATCGACTGAAAACGTAGGCAACTTATAACTCGCATCATAAGTGACGTCACAGCCCCAAGACAGCAGAAATGTGACACTCGCTCTGTCTGTACTCTCGTTATCCAATACGGCCTTAGTTCACAAGAGGAATGTGACACTTGCTCTGTCTGTACTCTCATTATCCAATACGACCTTAGTTCACAAGAGGAATGTGACACTTGCTCTGTCTGTACTCTCATTATCCAATATGGCCTTAGTTCACAAGAGGCATTTGCCGACAAAAGCCGTAGTGTTTGTTTTCGGTACAGAAATTTTAATCCCGTAATTCGAACAGGCTTCTAACTGAAATACCGATCTTTGGACCTCGCATCGTTGATGACTGTTTGATCATCCGCAAATAGCATTGTGTTCACGTATGTTCTAATATTTATTTTTATTGCTGGATCCACTCTCTATGTCATCCAATATACATGTTACCGGCAAAGTATGTAATCCAGGCATTTTATAGAATACCTAGGCATTTCATACAGTGCCTAGAGTTTTTTGGTAAAGTATAGAATAGAATACTTTTCAAATGTTTTTTTTTATACTTTCCCCAGTTATTCTGTACATTGCCTAGGCATTCTATATAGTGCCAGTGACTCTTTAGGCAAAGTGTAAAATAAGCTTACTACGTTCAAAATGAAAACATTTTATTACAAAATCACACATAATTGTTTGATTTTACATAGAGGAGGACTTTGTATGACATTTCGACATTATCTATTCTCTACTTAATTATGTTCAGATACTATTTTATTAAAATTATACTGTATAAGAACTTTTTTTAACCAATCTGGTTAAAAAAATATATTAGATATTATTAGTGTTTATTAATTCTAAATATGTGGAATATACTCTACTTATTACAACAAGACAGACAGCTGTGACATTTTGAATTACACTTTCTTTCATTTTTTACACAATTACATTTTTTTGACATTTAGTCTTGCACACACATTTTACGAACCCTTGTCCGAATACTGATGATTGGGCAGTAGCAGCACAACGAAATGGGGTTTCTTGTTCAGGAGTATCTTCAACCCCCATTGGTCTTGGACATACAGTGAACTGCGATCTTGTGTACAGCTGCTTTAACAATCCGTTAGTGGTTCCCAGTTTGTAAAATCCGTCTTCTGTCACACTCACGACGATTGCTAGGATGTTTCGAAGATCTCCCCGCCCCTTGTCTAGTGGTACGGGGTGAGGGGGATTCCTGTTGTGACATGAAACCATAGCACACACATTGTCTTCTATACATTACCTAGCAGACGTTAGACATTCTATACAATGCCTAGGCAATGTATGAAATGTGTTTTATTTCATACTTTGCCGGCTGGATTCAGTCATTGTATGAAATTCCTAGGCATTCTATAAAATGCCTGATTTTGTACTTTGCCGGTAACGTACAAACTAAACAGTGTCAGAGGTATGCTGCAGCCTTAGCGGACTCCCTAACAGAGATCTTTAGCCTATAATTTTTTAGGATCCTATTAAGTGTAAATATCGTCTTCTGTAACTGCTCGTTCGTTTCTGTATTTTTCTCAACTTATCGTCCGCTTAAAGGAAGGAATTTTCGTGACAACAAAAACTATATTTATAATGTCTATACACAGGAAAGAGTTTAAGGTAACCGTCGCCTCCTTAAATGTTTAATTAGGTCTTGTGGTTAGTTAGTTATTAACTCGAAGTTTATTTTGAGTAAAGCACAGTATCACCGTTCACGGAGCGAAGCAGGGTCGTGTGTCTGTTTACACTGGCTGGCTGTGGCAAGGCTGTGGAATGCACCGCTGCGAGAGAAGTCGGTGTCTTGGGCCCGTTACCTAGCCGACAGCTACCGGCCGGACCACTCCTCCTCCTCCTCCACTACCCATTAACCGACGACGGCGTGTTTTTAATTCTTCGCGCCGTCTGTTACCCAACGCTCCGCTTCTCGCCTACTCACATCCACTCATCTCTTCTTCAACTAGGCCTACTATCTCGACGTATAAAACAAGAATCTCGCGATTGTAAATAAAGGAAAATATAATGTATTGTCTGTATAGTAACGATCCTAGATCCTGACTCAAATTGTTTAAATTTAATAAGTTTTACACAGTAAAATATCTGGTTCATTTAAAAAAAAAAAGCCTTAAATTTCTACCAAACTCATTATGTAAGAGAAATTTGTAAAAGTACGTACAGCATATAGTGTACATATGTTTCTTGTTAAGGTTGCTGATCGGTAATTACGCAATCTATGTGTCTATCTTTTGCCGAAGTGCAGGGAGAAGGGAAAATTAAATGTTATGGGTATAACAAAACTCTGCTTTACCGTTGTGTATTTGTGTGGTTCCTTCAGTAACGATAACTCCGTTAAATAGCCTCATCGTCAACTCGGATCTACAGCAAACGATGTCACCTTCCTGCTCCCAGCCATCACATTCTCTCTCTCTCTCTCTCTCTCTCTCTCTCTCTCTCTCTCTCTCTCTCTCTCTCTCTCTCTCTCTCTCTCTCTCTCTCTCTCTGACCTGTGTCCCACGGAAAAGTTCCTATCACTGAAAGGTTTGTCAGAATTTATCACTGATCTTGAATCGACTTGACATCTCCCTGTCAGAATTTATCACTGATCTTGAATCGACTTGACATCTCCCTGTCTTAAGATCTCTCTAACAAAGCTTTCACGATGAATCCCACGTGTCTCGAGGGCATCCTGTCCGTTTTTGTCTGTTCGTACCCACTGCATGATAATTTTTGGTAATGCGTTATCCCCTAGTCCACGTACACATATCCATGTTTCATAAATGTTTTAGCTATATATCTTCTGTTACTGGTTTTTCTTTGTTTACCTGTTGGCGAATGTCTTCATTTCTAGCTGATCGTCTGAGCAAATCCAATTCCGTCGACAATAGTTTCCTCACCATTTCCTTGTTTATTTCCATACTTGACAGTCGTACGTTATATGCTGCTTTGCTTTTCGTTATTGTTTCGTAGATGTGTAGGTTGTAACTCCACGTAATTTTGTCCCTTATCAATATCTTCTAAAGCCCCACTGTTGTGAGCGCCAATTTGTAACTACACGGGATTATTCCCCACTGCTGGGTTCGCCAATCTATTACCCTTCAGGACTTACAGGTTCTTTATGCCTCACCTTGGATGTGTCAAATTACCACAAGACGGGTTTTAAATTAATTTATCCCTCTCTTTGTGTACATCCATTAGTAAACCTTGTTAATTCTATATAAATAAAAACACATGGAATAGTATCTGGTAATAACAATAATATTGTATTTTTATTCAAAAAAATTTCTATAGTCTATTCAGTGTAACTATTAACATAATTTATAAATCTCAGGGTCGATTCTCTTCTCTTTGTTTATATTATTTTTAGGTTCTTTTGGCTGATATAAAGGTTCAGTAATTATAAAGAAAAAACAAGTATAGAAAGTACATTACATTACAATCAATAATAATGATGAATAATATAAATTAAGTATTAATTATAATAATAAATATACGTTACACAATGTGTATCAGTTCAGTTCAGTTCACACAGCCTTCTGGTATCTGTGATGGAAAATTCCAATGTTAGTTTGTTTATGTTGTCAAAATGAAGGAATCCACTTCTTTTGGTGTTCAATAAATGTTAACTCTTGTCACTTCTGTGGTCCGAAGCCTTCTGTTGGGATATTGTGATCGAAGTCCAGTGTCTTGTTATTAATTCAATCTAAGTGTAGTTGTTCCTTCTGGTTGTTGGATCAGTAATGTTTTAAAGGTGATTTGTTTATGATATTCTTTATCTGCTCCAATTTTATATTCTGTTATAGTTTGATATAAGGTTTTTTTTACTTTCTATTATATATTTTTTTTAATAATATTCATATGTTTTGTATAAATAATTAGCTTGTTTTCAGAATTTACACTCAACTCTCCTTCTTGGCTTATTATTTTTTAATAATCATCAACAACATTCTTTTTCTCTCTTTTGGTTTCCTGGATACACATAAATACTCTGGTCATATCTGTTCAAATTGAGATTTAGTTGTCATAGGATATTATTTTTATATAATACATTATTTTACCTTCTACATACAAGTTGCTTTTTAGTTATTACATCATAATACTTAATACAATTTACATATTATTTTATCTGAAAAAACTATGAACAATTTTAATATCAAATATTATAGTTATTTGTAATTTGACAAATATTTTTGAATAATTTATTATTTACTGAACATAATCATCTATAGTGCAGCCGGTCGTTGTCCGGCCCTGACGTTTCTCGTGATCGAGAGTACAGTGTTGCCGACACGTACAGACGGAATTTTCGCGCGCTCGCCAGTCGATTTTTATGATAACAGAATTATAACAGAATAAAAACTAATGTGAACGCGTATATAAATAATTTTACATAAAACGTAGATCACATCTTTCGTTAATGTACACAGCTAGCGTAGATCACAAAAAAACTAGTGCGAACGCGTATGTAAATCATTTTACGCAAACGTAGATCACATCTTTCGTTAATGTACACAGCTAAATAATTATAATTATATAACTAATGCGAACACATATGTAAATCATATATACAGTACTGTAATACTAAATTTTGCCCGACGTTGTGTGCGTCAATGTAATAATAAAATATGCCCCTCAGTTCCGGAGCGCCAATTTAATAATAAAATATTTTATATGCTCTTTATCTCAGGGTAAAATATAAATAAATGCTCAAATTTTCTTATAAATTGTTCTTCAATTTATTACAATTAGCTATGATTGATTATCATACTTTATCATTTATATATGAACTATATAAATTCTAATCAAAATATAAACATATTCATTTTCATAAATCTTATTTCATTACTCATATTCATAGCTCTAATAATTTAAATATTGTAATTCTTATTCAAAGACAAAACTTTTAATAATAATTTTCTTAAATTATTATATATTACGACATTGTTAATTATTGATCTGGATTCATTTAAAATCGGTGCTTATAGATGAACTTAATTTCCATAATTTCCTAATATGATTTAATTTTGTTCTAAATAAAATTTTATCTTAATCCTTTAATTAAATCTTATGAGTTCTTTAAGTGAACAGACAGTGGACCTAATACTAATTATGGCATGAAAATTTTACTTGTGGTATGTATCCAAATCTGGTAGCAGTTCATATTGTGTGGTTGTCATGTTGATCGTCTGGCGTGTCTGCGATATTTCCCTCTGGATTAGCAGATTGTAACGTGGTCTCCTTTGAGTCACAAGACACTGCACAACACCAAACTTCACTCTCTCAAATTAGTTCGCGTTAATTGTTATTATAGTTATTCGCTTCTATAGCCATTGTTAATTATTATTTATTAACTGCGTTATGGTTTGAATCACTGTTGTTACGGGTTTAGTTCGTTTCGAAATGTTACTCGATGATGAAGTTATTGTTGCGTATTTGCACAACTAAATCACAGCGTTATTTAATTATCATTTGTGTTGTATTAATTCACTTGTACATCACTAGTAAAATTACAGTTTTTCTCCTTACCGAAATCTGTTCTAGTACGAGCTTACTTTTCTAACCATCGTACCGAATTTCTCTAAGTCCAATAACTATGGGAATCTCGGTCGCGGACTTACACTCCCGTTTCCGTCAAAATTTTTAGTTAAACTCCTCCAGCGCGCTTTTTTCGCGTTCCTATATCGAATTCCATATTTCTCCCACTTCCGATTTTTCTAACGCTGTTTTCTAATTGGTTCTACTTTACGACTCTTCAGATTTAGAGACCACCTATTTTTCCGAAAGAACTTCTCTGATAGGCCTTTGGATTCCCACCAGATTCCTTCCCTAGGTCACTACACTGAGGTCGTTGTCGCTGCTAGATACTGTAGCAATAATTCTTGCCTGTCACTTTTTTGGAGTAAACAAAACAACCCTTAACTTTCTCGTCAAGTATTGTTTTCGTGCATTTGGTTGTTCTAATGGCATCAACTATTGTTACTTACAGGCCTTACCAAACTTCCTTTCAACACTTCTTGCTTGTGTTCGGACATTACTCCCAGCTTTCTCTCTTCTCAGTAAGGTCGAAGTCCTGTCGCTGACCGTTTGAGTCTTTCAATAACATATACCCTTTTTTTGGTTTCGCTATATGCAGCTGGCGTGTATACGTATTCTGGTCTATTGTTAATACCTACAGCTGCTCTTCAAATGAGTTCGTTTACTTCTGTGCCCTTTTTTCTACGGATTTGAGGTAGTTGTCAAAGTTTAACGTTTCTTAGTATGGAGAGCGATGAACTCAGCCTATTTGCCGTGAGCGTGTTGGGGCTGATATATGATTTTATTGCCTGTCAGTCACCTCTGCGTTTCACACAACAATTCCCTGTTACGGCGCTTAAAGATACATCTCTACTCAAAATAAGAAAATTTCAAAATTTCTGATTTTGCTGTTATATCGTCCCCGAAATTTGTCGCTTTGGATGGATTTCATACATCTAAAAGAGATTCAAATTTCTGCGCCTTGTCATCGAGGTTTAACATGACGAAATGCATACATTTTATATTCCTAGTATTGGCTCATCATCCGTTGGACGTAGTGTAATGGATTTGCTACCTGTAGTGACCCACTGCGGGCTGTTTATTATGTAATGTAAACAGTACCCCAGGACCCTTTTCCAAAACACTTTCGCTTTCCGTTTTTAAATGAATCCGTTACATATATCTTTTAACTTTCTTTTTTTACAACCCTTACTTAACATATAATTATACTTACAAACTAATCTTTAGACATTAAATTTAAACTCGTCATTCTGCATCAATTTAAAACAACTCCTTTCATCTCCCTTACAGGACCTATAATATTTACAAAATTAATTTAGCAAGTTTTATTCAATGCTAGCATCATTTATCATATCAATAAATTTTATATTTCTGTAAAATAATTTTTAGAATTCTCTATTTTCATTGTACAATTTTAACACATGTTAATCATTATGTTAACCTTTAATTTAACTATTCATTATTATATTCACATTAATTTACTCTATATTACCTTACAGTATTTATAAAATACTAATTACTGTCAAAATTGTTACTAATTCACCAATTACATCTTGCTATTCTAATAATATTATAGATTTCAATGACATAAATTAATCAGGTTTTCTACAATAATTCACTATTAATGTCCTTTGATAGTCCATCTTTTACTTATTGTAACTTTTCAATCATTTCATTATTTAATTGAATTTTAAGAGTCTTGCATCACATATATATGTATATATCACTATTCTAATTTTATTGATTGTTCTCATTCAATTGTTATATTAAACACATATATTAAACAATCTTATTCTAACCATATTAATTGTCCTTACACTTGCATTCGTTTAACACATATATATATTGTCTATGTACTTATGTTAACATAATTATCGCTAAAAATTTTAGTTCACATTTCGTTATCATGAAGATTATAAGTACTACTACACTTGTTAGTATTTTACTTCATCGTTTATACAATTATACAATTATCATTTTAGTTTAATTAATGTTAAAATTATTACAATTTATTTAATACTCTATTGCGTCTTACAATTGCTTTATAATTCATAACTTTTCACTGGTGTCAACTAAGAATCTGAATGATACTTTTTTCGCGATCATATCAGGATAGTGAACGTCAGGACTCGGTTCTTCTTTCCCTTCTTCACATTCTTGTCTATGCCGTTTCATTTTACTGGCATTGGTTTTCATTTACCATTTACTTTATTTTATTCTTATTATATTCATATCTATTTATCTTCTTCGGTTAATGTATTCTTACACAACCAATCTTATCTAAGGTATTTCACCCAATATTATCTAACTTAACTATTAAATTTTCGGACACTCTTAAGGTTGTTTTCCTTAATCCCTTACATTTAATTACTTTTAATTTCCTATTTGTGGAGACATAGTTGTACGTTTTAAGTCAGTGCCGTTACAACACATTTTGTTGGTAAATAGTAACACTTACCCTGCAGTCGGCCGTTGACATCTAAAGAATTTATGATCTCTCTCTCTCTCTCTCTCTCTCTCTCTCTCTCTCTCTCTCTCTCTCTCTCTCTCTCTCTCTCTCTCTCTCTCTCTCTCTTTTACGGTGTGTTGAAAGTGGATCTTCCCATCCTGTTCGACAACTTTCCCCGGTCATATTACCATTATTTATGTACGCGCTGAGTTTTTTTTTGTCGTTTTTTCTTTTCAACCCTCTTACAAATACGTTTTTTGACAGCTTGTGGCGTTTTAATTATTTTCGTTTTCCTGTCCGCGTACTCACATAATAAGGTTTTATTTTCAAGACTTCTAAGAAATCTCATCTTCATCGCTTGAAATCTTCCTTTCGTTCTCGTACCAATCTTCACAATATTCTTGAATGGTCCAGCAAATTTCACCCTTTTCTTCTTTCGTGCTAATGCAGTTCGCCTTTGATAATCATCAGAACTGTTTTTCATCTTCTTACTCTCATTTGGTTTGGTTCCAAAATTTTTACGCACCTCACCAGTCCTACTTCTAATTTTTCTATCAGTACTGGTAATATTAACTGTAGTATTCAATTTTTTCTTTTTAGTTCTCTGCTTTTCTTCAGCTTCCGTGTTAGCTAACTCAATTCTCAGGTGGTAACCCTCATACACATTACCATTTGCTTCCAAAGCACGATATGCACTATTTTCATCAGTAAAACGTACATATGGATGGATATTTGTTCTGTCTTTATGAAACTCTTTCTTAATGATAGTACGTCTTTTGGGAAATCGTGGATCAGATATTGCAGCATATCGAAATCTCGTATTTATAATCGTACCAAACTTTCTGAAATATTTGATAATTTTCTTTTTTGTAATTGTGTTTGGTAAGTTGCCAACAAACACAGTACAAGTGTCTTTATCACCTTCATATCTACCATTAATAATTGTAGATATTTCTTTTGTTCTTGAGACATGATGTTCAGACAATGCTTTAGTTGTTAAAGATTGATACTCGGTGTCAATTTGATCAATAGTATTTCCATCTAATTCGTTTTCTTCCATTTCTTCTGATTGTTTTTGTAAATCAGTACCCACCTGGTGGTTCTGTCCTCGTAAATCTCTTCTCATTAACTCTATTTCTTTGTCTAATTTCTCGACGAGTTGTTTACCTTTCTCTTCATTCTGTTTTTTCGTTTCTTCAATCTTCCTTATTGTCTCTTCATGTTGCATTTTTGATTCTTCAAATTGTTTTTTTGATTCTTCAAATTGTTGTTTCATCAATGCCATTAACATTTGAAAATTTGCTTCAGATGACTGCGACTGTGATTGCGGTCCCCGGGCGCCATTCTCTTCACTCGTTGCAGAGCTCTCTTCATTCACCACATTTCTGTCCTCAGATTGCTCCATCCCCATCTGATTGTTAATTTCGAATACCTCGGAATTTTCTTTCCCTGTCGCCATTTTTGCCTTTCGTCGGGTTATCATTCAGATACTTATCGACAACTAACAATAATAACGTTCTTATTCTACAGTATTAACATTTACTTATTTAACTTAGTGTATCTCTAACCACTGTCTGTCACTGCCCTAGCCTAATTTCTTTAATTAAGCCGTGCGGTGCGGCGCCAATGTAATACTAAATTTTGCCCGACGTTGTGTGCGTCAATGTAATAATAAAATATGCCCCTCAGTTCCGGAGCGCCAATTTAATAATAAAATATTTTATATGCTCTTTATCTCAGGGTAAAATATAAATAAATGCTCAAATTTTCTTATAAATTGTTCTTCAATTTATTACAATTAGCTATGATTGATTATCATACTTTATCATTTATATATGAACTATATAAATTCTAATCAAAATATAAACATATTCATTTTCATAAATCTTATTTCATTACTCATATTCATAGCTCTAATAATTTAAATATTGTAATTCTTATTCAAAGACAAAACTTTTAATAATAATTTTCTTAAATTATTATATATTACGACATTGTTAATTATTGATCTGGATTCATTTAAAATCGGTGCTTATAGATGAACTTAATTTCCATAATTTCCTAATATGATTTAATTTTGTTCTAAATAAAATTTTATCTTAATCCTTTAATTAAATCTTATGAGTTCTTTAAGTGAACAGACAGTGGACCTAATACTAATTATGGCATGAAAATTTTACTTGTGGTATGTATCCAAATCTGGTAGCAGTTCATATTGTGTGGTTGTCATGTTGATCGTCTGGCGTGTCTGCGATATTTCCCTCTGGATTAGCAGATTGTAACGTGGTCTCCTTTGAGTCACAAGACACTGCACAACACCAAACTTCACTCTCTCAAATTAGTTCGCGTTAATTGTTATTATAGTTATTCGCTTCTACAGCCATTGTTAATTATTATTTATTAACTGCGTTATGGTTTGAATCACTGTTGTTACGGGTTTAGTTCGTTTCGAAATGTTACTCGATGATGAAGTTATTGTTGCGTATTTGCACAACTAAATCACAGCGTTATTTAATTATCATTTGTGTTGTATTAATTCACTTGTACATCACTAGTAAAATTACAGTTTTTCTCCTTACCGAAATCTGTTCTAGTACGAGCTTACTTTTCTAACCATCGTACCGAATTTCTCTAAGTCCAATAACTATGGGAATCTCGGTCGCGGACTTACACTCCCGTTTCCGTCAAAATTTTTAGTTAAACTCCTCCAGCGCGCTTTTTTCGCGTTCCTATATCGAATTCCATATTTCTCCCACTTACTTCCGATTTTTCTAACGCTGTTTTCTAATTGGTTCTACTTTACGACTCTTCAGATTTAGAGACCACCTATTTTTCCGAAAGAACTTCTCTGATAGGCCTTTGGATTCCCACCAGATTCCTTCCCTAGGTCACTACACTGAGGTCGTTGTCGCTGCTAGATACTGTAGCAATAATTCTTGCCTGTCACTTTTTTGGAGTAAACAAAACAACCCTTAACTTTCTCGTCAAGTATTGTTTTCGTGCATTTGGTTGTTCTAATGGCATCAACTATTGTTACTTACAGGCCTTACCAAACTTCCTTTCAACACTTCTTGCTTGTGTTCGGACATTACTCCCAGCTTTCTCTCTTCTCAGTAAGGTCGAAGTCCTGTCGCTGACCGTTTGAGTCTTTCAATAACATATACCCTTTTTTTGGTTTCGCTATATGCAGCTGGCGTGTATACGTATTCTGGTCTATTGTTAATACCTACAGCTGCTCTTCAAATGAGTTCGTTTACTTCTGTGCCCTTTTTTCTACGGATTTGAGGTAGTTGTCAAAGTTTAACGTTTCTTAGTATGGAGAGCGATGAACTCAGCCTATTTGCCGTGAGCGTGTTGGGGCTGATATATGATTTTATTGCCTGTCAGTCACCTCTGCGTTTCACACAACAATTCCCTGTTACGGCGCTTAAAGATACATCTCTACTCAAAATAAGAAAATTTCAAAATTTCTGATTTTGCTGTTATAGTACGTTACCACAGACTATAAGAATATCATTTAGATTACTGTATAATGAAAGTGTATCAAATGAAACAGACTCTACTCTACTTACATTCTGTTAATACTCAAGTGGAAAGACGCCACACTCCTCGTAAATGTCAATTTCTGCGGCCTCATCACTGGAATCACTGGTGTCACTGCTGTCGTTATCCAAGGAAATAATTAACTGTTCCACACGTGTTTCCACTATACCGTCGGCTTCCTTTGCTTGCTGCAGAACTTTCCAAGTGTGAGCGACAACACTTTTCCACTTATCCACTGACACATGTTGGATTCCTTGCTGCACTAGGTGTTCGACATCCGTGAGGCGGAAAGTCGTGTTATTTTCTGCAACATAATCTTTCACTTGTGCCCAAATTAGTTCAATGGAATTGAAGTGGCAGTGATAAGGTGGGAGTCTAATAACAATGTGACCGTGAGCAGTGGCGATAGAGTCTATTTCATAAGTGCAGAATCGAGGTTTATAAAATTTTACACTCTGTATCAGCTCTGCTTTCGTCATGTCTGCAGGTACCCCTGGTACATCATTTTCCACCAACTATTTCAGAATGATGTCTTTCATTGTTGGTGCTTTGTTTAATTGCACAGAATGGTAGGGAGCGTTGTCCATAACAATTACAGAATTGGCACTTATGTTCGGTAGAAGAGTACTTTTAAACCAGTTCGTGAAAGTCTTCCCATTCATTTCTTCGTGATAATCACGAGTGCTCTTTGACCTGAAAAGAAGCATTGCCCCCGGAACAAATCCATGCACACTACCTGCTTGAAGCAGAATAAGTCTACTTCCTTTCCCAATGGTCGCTTTAAATGTCCCTGCTACAGTATCGTCTGTCCAAGCCAGTGATTTTATGTGTCCGGCATTTACCCACGTTTCGTCTAACCACACCACTTTTTCGGGACTGATGTTCAGAATCTCCCTCAAAAATCTACCACGCCATGCCACAATCTCACTTCTTTCCATCACAGCTCGCCTCCCTGAGAATTTCTTATATCTAAAACCAAGTTGTTTTAGCACTATACTCAAGCTGGTTTTTCCGCCATCGAATAAGCTCGCTTCTTTCAAAGAAACGAGGAGCTTCTCACGAGTAGGAAATTCCTTCCTCATATAATACTGATGAATATGCTGTCTTATCGCGTCCTTCTGAAATGTATCGAGTGATGCACACTTTTCTTTTGTCACACTTTTAACGGTTGTTTTTCCCACCTTCAAAGCGTCACAAACTCTATCTACCACTTTTGTCACAGGGAGAAGAGGTCCTCCATTGTCTCGCTCCTTCTCAAAATATTCACGCAATCTGTATATAAATTCACGGCTTTGGCTCTTAAAAGAGACGATTTTTTTCTTTTTCGATTCTGACGAACCACTGGCCATATTACTATATCAATAATAAGGCTTACAGACACCGTAAATCGCTCAAGCACGAAACAACACAAGAACTTCACTGTACTAACACAAAGAACTGACGCTCTTTCGCCACGTGCTTCGCATACAAAAAGAAGTGGCAACATCGCGCTAACTTTAGCAGACGCTAATAGCTGATTGGTTCTAGCAGAAAACTTTCACAACTGGTGCCCACCCCTCTCCCAGCATTGCAAACTGCGGTTGAATTATTCTTCGCATATCAGAACTCAAGTCTTGTAGCAGCAAACTACAGTAGAATTAAAAACATTACATTAAACCGAACCAGAGTGTTTTAAAGTTAAAATTTAGCAGAATAGTGTCATTTACAGTAGAATTTCGAGGTTCTGTTCACAACTTCAAAACGCCACAGTTGGCAATGCTGGTCTCTATATTTCTCTCTCTTTCTCCCTTCTCTTTCTACGCGGAACGTCAGGGCCGGACACTCACCGACTCGACTATAGGCCTATGTTGACTGATTACATTTTTATATTGGAAGACCCATAATCGATCCTGCTTACACTTGTTTTATATTAATTAATTTCTTTAAATATAAACAAACTATTAATTGACAATTATATTTTAATTACTATAATTCCCTTTAGGGCTTAACTGAATGCACACTTTTAAACCATTGTCTGTGTGATCAATATCTATTAAACTTTAATAACTCAAACAATAATAATAAAGAAAAAACTAAATGTTAATGTTAGTATCATCTGGTACTATGGATTAGTAATTCATTTCATTAAATAATTGTTTATAATTACTATCCACTCACAGTTATTCTTAACTGACTACCACTGTATCTCGCATACTCTTACCAATTAATTACACTTGTTTATATTACATTTGTAGCACACCTTAATTACATTTTACATTTACTTCTAAATTTGTATTGTACTTTATATGACTTTCTAATTGATTCACTCATTATCCATTAAATTTATTATCATCATTTATTTATTATTTTTTTTATGAATTTGCTAACTGCTATAA
Organism: Magicicada septendecula; assembly: GCA_034769895.1. Classification (NCBI taxonomy): domain Eukaryota; kingdom Metazoa; phylum Arthropoda; class Insecta; order Hemiptera; family Cicadidae; genus Magicicada; species Magicicada septendecula. The sequence goes on from CM068374.1 coordinate 422,438,283, forward strand.
TTTTTTATTGTTCGACTAAGCTTTTCGTCATTGCTGACATCTTCAGGTCTTAAACAACCTGTTGTTTAAGACCTGAAGATGTCAGCAATGACGAAAAGCTTAGTCGAACAATAAAAAATTATAGCAGTTAGCAAATTCATAAAAGAAATAGTAAGGATGGCTGCTAATTTAAACAATACGAAGAATAAAACATCATTTATTTGTTTATGGACTACTCCAAATCTAACTGGGTACTGTCTATATAGTATATTAATCTGTCATAGTAATGTCTGTTGTAGGACTTTTGGTTTTTAAATAGGTTCACACTTTTATTTATTATTGTTTCTTCCTTCAAATTATTTTGATTTCGATTTGTTTAGATAACTTGTTGTTATTGCTTGCTGATGTCTTCAACAGTTGAAGTGTATGATATTATGGTATTAATATTGCTTGGTGATAAGATTGACATTTATTAAACAAATTCTTTATTATTATAGGCAAATTGAAACCTACTTTTCTTGTCAATACCAATTATTTTCTTCTTTATCTCTGGATTTTGTTTATTTATATTGGTGGCTTTAACGAATTGTAATTCTTGAGTTTTCTCTTGGTTCATTGTATATTCTATTTATATATTACATTCTTTTATTCACATTGATTCCATACTATTGTTAAATGATTCCCCCTGTATTAATATGGTATTATGAATGAATATCGGCGTTGAGTGGCCCTTTTACGTCCAATTGCTCATCCGAACATTCACGTACCTGGTACAGTGCACATTGGCTGCTGCCCATAAAATAATTCTAAAGTGGCGCCTTAGCTTTCTCACTCTATAAATAAAATAATTATAAATCTTATCATTATACACATCATTGGAATCTTTTATCTTCTGAATATTTTTTCTTATTCTACATTGCCTTCCAATAACTTCATTTATTTATTATATTCAATATTACTGTTGGTATATTTTCTTAAGTAGATTTCTTTCTCTTTTATATAACTTCTCTTCAGAGTTCAATGATTTATTAGCCTTAATGTCATTCACCTTTGTTATTCAATACCTCTTGTAATATAGTAGTTTTAATTATCCTTCTATTATTCTATCTCTTTTTATACTGCAACTCTTCTTCAGCAAGTTCATTTTCTAATTAGTTTATTAAATTTCTCTTAGGCTTTTGTCATTAATATTGTGCTCCATTATTATTATTATTATATTACTATATATATTATTTAAGCTTGATTTAAATAGATGCGCTTATTTCTTTTAGAATTTTGGTGTCGTTACAAGGTTGAGTCTTCGTTTTTTATATTTTTCTGTCAAAAGATAATATTTAGGGAACCTGTGTGTTTCCTAGTATTGTTGATGCTCAGGTTTTCGATTTCTTCACGCGTTCCAGTTTTATCAAGTTTTGTTCCCGGGTATCCTTTGAGAGTGCACTCTCCAAACCTGTGCATCCTCTGACGGTTCAAACTCTGTGCACACTTTGATCGTTATACCTTCGATCATTGCCAGATCTTAATTGTTAGTGCCTGCGCTCGTGTATTCAGTTTTATTCCAGTTGACAATCGAACAACATTTTTAACCCACAATCCCTTATTTTCCAACGCTTGTGGTAACACGATTTGACCATCGACATGTTGTACTGTAGTGTAATGTTAAGTTTCGTGTTGTCAATTGGAATTCCCAATCTCCTACATTTCCACCTCCCTTGTCTTAAGCCAACACGATATTGTACTGTAATGTAATGTTAAGTTTCGTTTTGTCAATTGGAATTCCCAATTTCCTACATTTCCACCTCCCTTGTCTTAAGCCAACACGATGTTGTACTGTAGTGTAATGTTAAGTTTCGTGTTGTCACTTGGAATTCCCAATCTCCTACATTTCCACCTCCCTTGTCTTAAGCCAACACGATGTTGTACTGTAATGTAATGTTAAGTTTCGTTTTGTCAATTGGAATTCCCAATCTCCTACATTTCCACCTCCCTTGTCTTAAGCCAACACGATGTTGTACTGTAGTGTAATGTTAAGTTTCGTGTTGTCACTTGGAATTCCCAATCTCCTACATTTCCACCTCCCTTGTCTTAAACCGTTTAAAGTCGTTTTTCCCATCCTAGGTTCAAAATTTTACGATCTTTCCAATCGCCCTCCTTCATATTTCTCTGTGTCATTTCATTCCTTACACCTTCTATCCACGTCTTTCGTGACTTCAATCTTTTCCTTCTTTCAGAAAGGTCCATTTCTTTGGCCACCTAAAATTGCCCATACCCGTACCATCTTAATCTTTTTGCACCAATTGTATCATTCCTACTAGTACGTATATCAATTCTTTTACTTATTCCTTCATTTTTAATCCTATCTTGCAATGTAAGTCTACAGAACCTTCTCCAGTATCCCCTTTCCACCTGATTTTGCTTTTAGGCTCAAACAAAATTTTAATTTGTTACGAGTGTGATAAAATAAATTAACTATAAAATTAAAGCATATACAGTCATAGACTTCCACGAATCCTGGAACAAGTAGTGGTGACGTATACCTTTTGGTGAAGTAACATACAGAAATAGACTTTACTTGTTTTTTTTTTTATATAGAATCGCTGGCATCGAATAACCCTTATGACAGACTGTCATGAATGGCCACTTTATTATTCATGAAAAAAGTTCATTAACTAAAAACGTATTGACTCGTACTTCTTGCCATTGTGGTACTCCTGTATATCGGTCTAATTCGTTACAGCTGGGGATTACTTCACCGGGAAGGCTGCAGACGAGAAATGACGTGTCGACATCTCATCGTAGTCGCTGGCTCTGCTGGAAACTTCTTTAAATCCTTTACACTCAATTGCATGCTCCCTTCATCCCATTACGCTCACTGGAGACAACAGTTGACGTGGGAGTAGTGAATGAACTCTTCCTCGCGCCATCATACAAGTGTGGCTAATTGTAGAATACGTGTTCCATATCTTCATAGTGTGAGTCCTGCCCATATTCACTCTTATGAAATAAGAATCCATTCGTAGGACAAACTCTGTTAGTTAAAAGTTAACCTTATCAGGCGTTATACGAGTAAGATTGTTGCGATGTTACTTATGGTTCGGAATGTTGTGTACCACACTGGAGTACGGGAGTAAGGGCCTTGCAGACAGCAGAAATGAAATTCCTTCAGGCGATACAATCTGTTCAAGGCTGTATAGAATGCGTAAGGATGATACGCTGCATTAGATACTGAAGAGCTTGTGAGTACAGCTTCTCGTTTCGAGGTGAACTGGAGGATCCGTGTCTCCAGATAGATTACTGAGGAAAATAGTGGAGTACGCCCAACACGGAAGAAGAAGTGTGGATCGATCGAGATTGAAACTGTGAAATTCGGAATAGGCAGAAATGTCTGAACCTGGATAGCCAGATGCGACGCGTAACCTGTACATGAGCTACAATTATGTATATTTCTATAACCCTGTTGGTATAAGTGGACGAATTGTGGGAGAGTGCCTGTATTTGGGAACTGTGAGATTAGCGGGGAGTTATTGAACAACTCTCCGCTGCATCATATTAATTCCTGATAGTTTGCATCCTGTTCGTGTCCGTGTCTAATCAGATAAGAGCGGAGGAATCCGTGCCCGACAAATTCCACGTCGTTTAAGAAAGATGACCTCTCCGTGAACTGTATTTGGTGTACAGTATATTTTTTACACTTCATATGTGTATCCAATTTTATTTGTATCCTTGGCATAAGGTGATGAACCCAATAACCATTCTGGGTTATGAGAGTGCACCAGCCTATTTGCCACTGTTCAAAGCTACGCTTCCTCTTCCGAACGGAAACGGTACTCGTAAGAAGACCGTACACCCGCGCGCGGAGGTGTTCGTACATCCGCTGTATGTGTTTTGAATTATCTTACTTTACAAAGATCTGTTACTTGTTCTCTTCTCATTTCAAGTCATTTTCTCTACAATCTAGGAGGAATATTCGCGCTAGTTGTGGCAACAGCTGACAATAAACCAAACGGAAACTATTTTTATTCTTAATTTTCTGTTTTTTATTCTTTTCCTCTTCGTGCTACTTCTTTTATAAAGATATGTTCTTATTTCTTAATTTCTGTTGTTAATAATTATATCGTTAGTTGTTATTTTTTAACCCAATACTTCTAATAAATTGGTTTTTAAGTTTACGTATACCGTAATTAGACTTTCTCTTATTTTTTAGACGCTCAAAAATTGTAATATTTTACTGTATTTGAAGTACTGTAAATCAACAGGGTCGTTAATATAAATCTGTGATTACAAGAGTATCAATATGACGTCGGGCTTACTAAGCGTGTTCCCTATATCTAAGGGAAAACGTTACGTTTATATTCTGTGTTTATACAATTTAGATGATGATAGGAACACTTAGTATTCATTAAAGTTATCAGCACTGACAATGTCGAGAAATAAATGCAATCTTTTCTCCATCACACCATAGTGGCTAAAAAAATACATGAGACAAACTTCTTCAATATTTGCCTCTCAGCGTTGGGTTGTAGGGAACCTGCGTCCATCGTCTCCATCTACTTCTGTACATTCACATAGCCTTCGTTTGAACACATGTAAACTCTTCCCCTCTGTCATGTTCCAATATCTCAATGTATGACTGATATGTCACGTTTGGCCTTCCTCTTGGTATCTGATCTTCCGGCTTTGCTTCAAGTTACTGTTTTATTTTTCTTGCTTCATCAGCCCCACTTGCATGTTAACGTCTAGTTGCAGGAGCCAACCACCTTATAGTGGCAACACATCGTGACGGACGACTCGCCTCCGGGCAGGCGAGCCTATCGACCACACCAGCGTGCCTGACGACTGGCTGGAGCCACCTTATAGTGGCAACCCATCGTTACGGACGACTCGCCTCCGGGCAGGCGAGCCTATCGACCACACCAGCGTGCCTGACGACTGGCTGGAGCCACCTTATAGTGGCAACCCATCGTTACGGACGACTCGCCTCCGGGCAGGCGAGCCTATCGACCACACCAGCGTGCCTCACGTAGACGGGGGCCTGACGACTGGCTGGAGCCACCTTATAGTGGCAACCCATCGTAACGGACGACTCGCCTCCGGAGCCTATCGACCACACCAGGGGCCTGACGACTGGCTGGAGCCACCTTATAGTGGCAACCGATCGTTACGGACGACTCGCCTCCGGGCAGTCGAGCCTATCGACCACACCAGGGGCCTGACGACTGGCTGGAGCCACCTTATAGTGGCAACCCATCGTAACGGACGACTCGCCTCCGGGCAGTCGAGCCTATCGACCACACCAGGGGCCTGACGACTGGCTAGAGCCACCTTATAGTGGCAACCCATCGTTACGGACGACTCGCCTCCGGGCAGTCGAGCCTATCGACCACACCAGGGGCCTGACGACTGGCTAGAGCCACCTTATAGTGGCAACCCATCGTTACGGACGACTCGCCTCCGGGCAGTCGAGCCTATCGACCACACCAGCGTGCCTGACGACTGGCTGGAGCCACCTTATAGTGGCAACCCATCGTTACGGACGACTCGCCTCCGGGCAGTCGAGCCTATCGACCACACCAGGGGCCTGACGACTGGCTAGAGCCACCTTATAGTGGCAACCCAGCGTTACGGACGACTCGCCACCGGGCAGTCGAGCCTATCGACCACACCAGGGGCCTGACGACTGGCTAGAGCCACCTTATAGTGGCAACCCATCGTTACGGACGACTCGCCTCCGGGCAGGCGAGCCTATCGACCACACCAGCGTGCCTGACGACTGGCTGGAGCCACCTTATAGTGGCAACCCATCGTTACGGGCGACTCGCCTCCGGGCAGGCGAGCCTATCGACCACACCAGCGTGCCTCACGTAGACGGGGGCCTGACGACTGGCTGGAGCCACCTTATAGTGGCAACCCATCGTAACGGACGACTCGCCTCCGGAGCCTATCGACCACACCAGGGGCCTGACGACTGGCTGGAGCCACCTTATAGTGGCAACCCATCGTTACGGACGACTCGCCTCCGGGCAGTCGAGCCTATCGACCACACCAGGGGCCTGACGACTGGCTGGAGCCACCTTATAGTGGCAACCCATCGTAACGGACGACTCTCCTCCGGGCAGTCGAGCCTATCGACCACACCAGCGTGCCTGACGACTGGC